>JAJKFI010000012.1:1032341-1044650 GCA_029204185.1 Lerista edwardsae
TATTATTATTATTATTATTATTATTATTATTATTATTATTATTATTATTATTATTATTATTATTATTATTATTATTATTAAAGATGTCACTTCTGGCCTGGACCATGAAAGCTATTTGGCCCACTATATGAAACGAGTTTGATACACCTGTTGTTGTCTATATGATAAAACTACCTTGCTGAAGCTAGTCTAGTCCAGGGTTGGTAGATGGACACTTCTTCCACACACCCTGCCATAAATTCCAGCATAACTGAATGGCAGGACAACCATGTGTTAAATAAGTTGCAATGTTCTTCCAGCTGCACACAGATAAGTAGCTTCCAAGTGTAAGGCAGTGGTTCTCAAACATTTTAGACAGGAACCCACTTTTTAGAATGGTACTTGTGTCGGGACCCACTGGAAGTGATGTCATTAACCTGGAACTGATGTCATAGCTGGAAGTGACATCATCAAGCAGGAAGTGCTGCCATTGTGACATCATAAAATGACACTCCTAGAATGCAAACTGGTATTTTTGGACAGCAACAATTGCACGACCATGAACCATCCCTGACAGAAAGCAAGATTGGGACAAAATATTGTGTGAAAGCATTGAGCAAAAAACATTTAAAAAAACCACTCTTCAAAATTCAAACTATTAACACACACAAAAGAAATATAGCAAGAGTAAGGTTTGCAGCTTCCAAGATGGTGCCTCCCAGCTTTCCATGAACCACCTGACATCAGGTTGCGACTCATCAAGTGGGTCCTGACCCACTGTTTGAAAAACACTGGGCTCGATCAAAAGGGTACCTCAATTCTGTATAGAATCATAGTCCACCCTGAGCTGCCTGTCCATAAGAACCTAAGAAGAGCCCACTGGATCAGGCCAAAGGCCCGTCTAGTCCAGTTTCCTGTATCTCACAGTTGCCCACCAGGTGCCAAAGGGAGTTCAGTAGACAACAAGATGCTTGCATCCTGTTGCCACTCCCCTGCACCTGGCATTCTGAAGTAGCCTACTATTAACATAAGGAAGTTACCCAACCCATCATGGCCTGTAGCCCACGATGGATTTTTCCTCCAGAATCTGTCCAGTCTCCTTTTAAAGGCATCTAGGCCAGATGCCATCTAGGCCAGATACCACCTCCTGTGGCAAGGACTTCCATAGCTTAATTACCCGCTGGGGTTAAAAAGTATTTCCTTTTATCTGTTTTAACTCTCCCAACACTCAACTTCAGTGTTCTGATATTGTGAGAGAGGGAAAAGAACATTAGTCCCTAGCTGTTCCTTTAGCAAAAGCTAGATTTCTGTTGCTAAAGGCATATATAATCATAAATCCTACATTTAGGCTTGAATAATTAACATAATCTCAACTTTAAAAAGACAACAAACTCCCTTTGTCCCTTCATCAGAAGCCTACTTAATTCACATGTGCTGATAAGGTTTATTTATAAACCCCTTTTAATACAAAAATTCTTTTAACAAAGCTACTGCCTTTAATTTGATTTAAAAATGTAAGCTAATTTAGTAACCTGTCTTCTAGGCAGAATTTTCTATCAAAATCTGACCTGTACACTCTTTCTCCTGTGACCATACATGGGAAGAGACTGCAGAGCCTGACTCCAAATGGTGAAGGATGTCAAAGAACCCTTTCTCAATGCATGACAGGAGTGGGCAGTCGGGACATCACCTGACTCTATCATTAAACCATACCATGTGATGCAAGAAATGTGGCTCCCCCGATCATGTCTAATTTGACCCTATAGGCCAAATAAATGATAGGAATAAGTAGTCATATTAAACTCCACTAACCAGACTGGCTGGTGGTGGGTTGGGCAGTGGCCAGTAGCTCACTTGCCTCAGATGGCCCACTTGGCCAGCCCCATTCTCTGAACCCTCTAGCATGAGCGGCATGACTTAGCACTGAGATTTCAGCTACCTTCCTCTGGCAGGGCTTTGGCCCAGGGCTTCCAGCAACTCAGCACCAGCACTACAAGAAAGAACTGTTATGTGCACAATTAATACAGAAGAAGTAGCCAAAGGTCCTCTGATCTCTTATGCTGATACTTAACAGCACTCAATAAGACATGAAAGGGCCTCCTGCATTATAACAGACGTGGGATTATGGAACCGCACACATGCTTTTAACCATTATCAATAGGTCAGTTGCAGGATATGCCCTGGCATTTCTTCCATTCTAATATGAAGGTGAACTATCCTTTAGTACGATGGTTCCCAACCTGAGGGGCACAACCCCCCAGGGCAATCAGACCCACATATCCTTTTTAATGTGGGTGGTGACAGTGGGGTCAGTGGTAACGGCACCTCCAGGATTGCACCACTGCCAGGAAAATGTTTTTTTTAATGTACCTAGGGAAGCACCAGCCCCCCAGAGGGTCCAGTGGTGGCAGTGTGAACCCAGAGATGCCATCTCCCATCCTCCCAATACTGGCAGTGGGGTAAAGGTTGGGAACCACTGTTTTAGCAGAAGGCACAAAGTGACTCATCAACTTCGTCGGCAGCTTGCGTCAGCCCTACTGGTAGGCTTACCAGATGTCCCAGTTTTACTGGGGTTGTCCCAGTTTGGTGATGGTGTCCCAGTGTCCCGCCCAGTTTTAAATTCTGCCCCAGTTTTGTGGAGCTGCACAGGGCTACACACTGCTGGCTGCAAGAATCTGGTCCATCACTATTGCCACGTGCAACTTACTGGCTGCCCCCGCGGTCTCCTGACTCTTGGCTACAGCCAGCAACAGCCTGAGCTCTGAGGGATGTTCTGGGGTGGGGGAGCTGCTGTGGCTTCCCCCAGGAAAAGGGGAAAATATCCCATTACTCCAAGAAGGCCTCCTGTACTCAGAGGCAGATCTAAGGGAGGGCAAAGCTCATAAGTGTTGCAAGAAGCCTTACCCTGTCATGTAAATCCCTCCTCTCCCTTGCTGCTGTAGCCAGTAAGCAACGCCAAGATGTTGCTTTTCCCTGTGAGGATTGGCTAGAACAGTGCAGGAGAGGGGTGTTTTCCACTGCAAGGTAAGGCTTCTTGCAAAACTTGGAGATTTGCCCTCCCTTAGATCTGCCTCTGCCTGTACTGCGCTGGATGCCTGCCTGTTCTGGTGCAGTGCAGGATCGGGTTGTCCATTTCTTAACTCTTCCTTAAAGTTCCAACCTGCCCCCTATGCCTGCTGTAACTCCAACTGGTCCTGGTTTCAATTCTAAAAATTATGGTAAGCCTACCTACAGGTCCTTGGATTGCGCCCTAAATTGGGCTAAATGGGCTGCACATGAAGTATCCTTTCCAAAAAGAGGGCATTCCTGTTTTCATTTTTGGTTTTTTTCACCATTCAAGCGTAGATTTGTCAACTGGAATAGCATTTTCTGCTCAGTCTATGTTTGGGTGGGTCTCTGTATATTCATCTTCCAAATATGAGTAGCAAGGAATTGGGGACAGGTGTGTCATGTATCATGATAATGTGCTGTATACCCAATAACATAATAACATAATTCTAAGCACTATGCATTGCAATGCATGGAAAACCTTTTGCCTACACAGCACCTGTGTAGATTCCTATTACAGATTCTTATTACATCCCACCTTCCACAGGAGCCATTTTGTGATTTCTGACAGCTTCCCATTTAGCTACACAACCAGCAAGTTGCTCATATGGGAATGATTCATGGTAATGTTTGGATATGTTTCTGAGCGCTCATGGTGTAAATGGGGTTGTTTCCACAACCTCAGCAGTGGCAAAGCTAAGTCCAGTGATCCTGCTGTTTGCCTTCTTTCAAAACCATTTGACACCTAAGGACCTTAATCCCTGTGGGCAAAAATCATTACAAAGCTATAAATGAACTTTTTGCTCCCATGATAGCTACCAAGAGCAAGAAAGAACCACACAGAAGCATAATATGATCAACACTCCTTGCTGTACTTGGTTCATTTCAGATGCTTGTACCTTTTTTACCGTTTTTTCTAGAATCTTCCACTGTCAAATTTTTAATTCATGTTACTTCTGAATGCAATTATGGATTTCACCCATAGTCCTTAAGTAGGTAAACCTTTCTATTGAGAATCCTGCTAGCATGAAGGACACTTCAAATTCTGCGCGTGTGACTCACCCATTAGCAGCTACAGGTTTGTGATATTCAGCCAGGAATAACTGGGACCTACTAAAGGACTCTTTTTCCTAATCAACAGCCATGATTTGAGTCACTGTATTCTTTGACACATGGCTGTCATCTTTGTTTTCAATTAGGACTCTCCAGTTGGGCACTTACAGGCATGAGAAATGTGTGAGAAAGCGGTTTTAAATGAATGGTAGATCTTTGTTGTTTGGACATCACGGATGGAACATATAATTGCCATCATATGAAAATAGTCAAAGTCTTTCTGACATTGTTCGCAGGATGTGAACTCCTACCTATTTTCATCTTTCTGATCATTTTCTTCACAGGTTTCCAAATCCTAGCTCATCATCAGTGTTCCTACTCCAAGGCCATTCCTTGCTGCATTTATTTCTGACTTTGCAGCCAATCGTAACAAACACTGTTATTACAATGTTCTGTTGCATGCTGGGCCGTAAGGGTGGGAAGTCAAATCTCTATAACTTTCTCTGTTGGCCAGACTGATGAAGACTTTTACTGCTGAGTCTGGCATTATAGAAAATTATCTGAATTTTGCGCTGTTACAAAGGAGGCATGGGCCTTCTGCAATTTCCTCTCTCAGCTTTTTTTTAAAATAATAATAATAATGAATTTACCATAAACTCTTAGTCCAGAAAATCTTGACTGGCATACAGATGTGGAGCCTGTGACCATTTTTATTGCGTAGCCTGGATTATTTAGTCCTGCCTTAAAAAAGCAAAAGAAGTTTTTTTAAAAAATCTCTTTTGTGCATGTCTAATGATTTTCTACATGAAATATATACATTTCAAAATCACTACACACATATATACCTAAAAATCATTACTTTTAATCCAAAAGTGCCGGTGGGTATTTAAAGAAAACAAAACAAATGTAGAACAGGAGAAACACTAGGGTCTTAAAACAGCTGCAGGGCATAAGCAATAACTGCCGTTCACGAGGTGCCGTAACACGCATTTAATAGCAATTTAGCTCATAGAATGCAGATTAAAAACAAACGCAGGGTGTTTAGGGAAAAAAAATCACAACTGTCTAGTAGAGCCAGAGACCAGTCAGTCTTTCGAAACATGACAAATGAAGGTCCTGCATTCCGAGCTTTTACACAGGATATGAAAATATAAAGAGTTACTTTCATAGAGGGATCTTATTCATGATTAAATAGAAAATGTCTCGATGCTGGGCTGGGGCAGGCCCAAGAGCTCCTGACGCTGCCTGATGATGCAGCAGCCTTTGTTCCTCCCCCTCTCCAAAGTTCTAGCTATTCACCTCCCCTTGTCCTGTTTCCTTTTCCAGTCCAGGGAGTGGAAGC
This sequence comes from Lerista edwardsae, assembly GCA_029204185.1. Taxonomy (NCBI): domain Eukaryota; kingdom Metazoa; phylum Chordata; class Lepidosauria; order Squamata; family Scincidae; genus Lerista; species Lerista edwardsae. Next base: position 1,037,764 of record JAJKFI010000012.1, read on the forward strand.
AGTGGAGGCCAGTGGCGCTCTTATTGGGGGGGGGGAGGAAACATGTTGCAAGAGCCTGAGCTCCTGTGTAGCGCAGCCCCTCCCCCTTGCCTTTAGAGCCATTTGCGGCTCGGAGAGCTGGCTCAGAGGCTTTGTTCTCTGAATTGTGATTGGCTCTGAAGGCAAGGCGGAGGGGCAGCATTACATAAGAGCTCAGACTCCTACAAAACGTAGTGTTCCACCCCCTCTTAGGAACACCACTGGTGTAGGCAAATAGGTGGAGAAACATGAGCACCCCCTATCAATGTGCTGCCTAAGGCAACCACGTCAGCTGACCTCATGGGTGGGCCGGCCCTGCCAAGTATGCTTAGGTTTGCAATCTAAAAACGATACTCCGTGAGATGCTGGACGTTGGTTAGATCCATTTGTTCCCCTTCTGAATTCTAACTTGTATGATTGTTTAAAAAACAAAAAACAAAAAAAACCATAAGTCTGCGTAAGTGATATCCTATACCACCAGTGGCAGTCCTATCATTATATTGAAGATTTAGCTGAGAGGGTTAATGCCTCCGTTTGCCTGAAGATAACAGCTGAAGATCTGAAGGTTGTGAGCTCGGGACTGCCGGAAGTCTCTGTGAGCTGCAGACCTTGCAACTGCAGCTGATTAGAAGCTGAGTTCCAGCTGCCTCGTGGGAGGAGGAGTGTGCTGAAGTCAGCTGCGTCTCTGGTGGGAGCAGGGAAGCCTCTTATCAGCCAGCAGAAGGCAGACGGGTGGCTAAGAAAGAAGGCTAAATCCAGAAAGAAAGATCTGTATGAGTGTTGTTCTTGAAAGATAGAACATTTCTGTAAATTGTAAAAACCTTCCGGTTTATGAATAAAAGTCTGCCTATGTAAACCGCCTTGAGTTACAGTCATTAGAGAAATCTAGTGATCTTACGAAAGGCTGTATATAAATACATGTATTATTATTATTATTATTATTATTATTATTATTATTATTATTATTATTATTATTATTATTATTATTATTATATTGGGGGGAAGTGCCCCCCAATGCTGCACCGGTGAGGTGGAGCGGGTGGCACAGTGTTTGGCCCGCCTGCCTACCCCGGCTCTCAGATGGCTCCAAAATGGAACGTAGCATGGCATGGGGGGGACGGCATGGGCAGTGTAGGGGGCATGGAGGCGGCCCTGGGGAAGGGGATCTGCAGGCCTGGCCCTGGGGTAGAAAATCGGCCAGGTCCGCAACAGTGTACTGCTCCCCATTCTGACATCCCAATGATGTAGTCGCACCAGGTGTATCCCATGATGTTTCAGCCTATGTACTGAACACCAGCAACAAATCTAGGCCAGCGCAGCTGTTGTGCGAATGTTGAGATGGAATCCAGGACAGTTAATTCTCCAGGCTGTCTCTGCTTTAGGGGTGGCTGGTACTGAAAGGCCTGTTGTAGGGCTTGCCATTGTTCAGCTATTCTCATCCATGCATTTGTAGGCCGTTCACTTTCCATTCTTCTAGTTCAGATTTGAAAGAAAAGGCCCATTTGAGCTAGAGGAATGGAAAATGCATGACCTAGGAAAGCAGTGAAGATAAGAACTGAATTACAGTTCCTCTTATCAAGCATCATGAATTAGAGAAAGACTTTCCTTTCTTGTAGACATTTAGGCTGGAGTTGCTGTGTTAGTGCCACAGCAGGAGAAATTTCTTTCTAGTGTTAGCTTTTATTCATGATCTGGAAAGTTTGGGATTGTTCGTAAGCTGCTCTGCTCCTTTTTATATTGTACCTAGTTTTTTAAAAAATGCCATATTGTTATTTTATTCTGTTGTCTCTAATGGTGGTGATGATTACTTTGCCCCTGAATCAGATACAACTGTTCTTTCATAACACCGACGAAAAGTCAGGTAGAAATGCAAATGAATTGTCTTCATGGATCACCAATGATGGCACATGGTAACAAGCCTAACCGGGCAGAACCATACATAGATAAATGGTACCATTTTAGTATAAAGCTGTGAGCAGTATAAGGCAATAAGGTGGGGGACTGTAAGCCCAGGCCTAGCCAACTTTCCAGCACTGGTGCAGCTGCAATGCAGCCCCAGGGTGATGAGACAAGTGTTCCCTTGCCTTGGGGAGGCCTCGGTGACTGCCACCACCACCTACAGAATGCTTCCCTGTGCCCCATTGGCACAGCTGCCTCGGTGCTGGAGCGTTGGATCGGACCAGGCCCAGTGTCAAAACTTGGCTATGGAATTGTTCGTGCTCTTAGTATATATGATATGAAGCATTACATTTTTACTGCTCTAAACAGCTACACACACACACACACACACACACACACACACACGGGCAACGCAATCCTAAACCCTGTGCAGCCCCCCGCGTCGGTGCTAAGGCAACAGGACCGGCGTGCAGGCCACGCCGGCCCTGCTGCGCCCGCACTGAGCCTCTCTCGCGCCGACTGAAGCCGGCAGGAGGCTCTGCATGGAAGCGGTGCGGGGATTGGTGGGAGGGAGGGAGGCGGGGCGGGACTTTGGTGGGACGTGGGCGGGCTTGGGAGGTGGCTGTTTGGCCACCTCCTAAGCCCGTCAGGGAGGCCGCGCAGCCCCAATTCGCACTTTAGTGGGCGCAGATCCGAGGAGCACATAGGGGAGGCTGGAGCGCATGCTCCCTTGCCGTGAGGAGGCTCCAGCCTCCACCTACCCAGCGCTGGATATGGCGCTGGCCGGCCAGCTGTTCTATTCCAGTGCTGGGTAGGATTGTGCCCAGAAACACACACACAGACTGCAATCCCATGCACAATTTCCTGGGAGTAAGCCCTATGGAACTCGATGGGACTTACTTCTGAGTAGACACGCATAGGATTGTGCTCTCTCTCTCTCTCTCTCTCACACACACACACACACAGAGAGAGAGAGAGAGGGGGGGCATAATCCTAACCAATTTTCTAGCATTGGGGGAAGGGCAACGCAGCTTCAAGATAAGGGTGCAAACATTCCCTTACCATTAGGAGGTCTCCTTGACTGCCCCCCCCATTGCAGGATGCAGCAAATGCCCCATTAGCACTGCTATGTCAGTGCTGGAAAATTGGTTAGGATTGTGCCCCCCCCCAACACACACACATGAATGAACAGTGTCATTTGCATTCCTCTGAAGTTGCATGCACATCGCCAGAGTACATAAAGGAATTGGGCAGGGGCCATAGCTTAGTTGACGGCACATGCAACTAGATTCCGGGTTCATTCTGCCCTATCACTAGGAAGAGTAGAGAAATAGTCCTGTCTAAAGTCATAGCATTTAAGTCAATGCATAAACCCTGTTGCCTTCCAGGCTCAATATAAGGTGCTGGAGATGTCCTGTGAAGTGCTACACAGCCGGGGCTCATCATATCTATGAGATCATGCCCTCCACCACAACTGATACAACCAAACAACCAGGATCTCTCTCTTACCCTGCATCCTGCTCACACCCTTCTAGGAGAGCTCTGCATCTGGGAAGAGGCAGAACAAGAACCCAATAAGCCCTGTCCCTGTGGCTGCCATTCTGGAATGTTCCATGCTGTCAATCACAGGAACAATTTCTCCTTGTGATCAGCAATTGTCCCTGCAGACTGACATAGAAGGCAGAGAGGGCAGGGGCACGACTGAATTAGCATGTCATCAGTTGAGGGCTGGGCTTATAGGAGAAATTGTTCTTCCCTGTTCTGTCTTATATATGAACATATGAAAGATAAGGCATGAAGCCGACTTCAGTGTTTTCTGAAAGTGGTGTAAGCCATTATTATTCACATTGGTGGTCCAGAACAATAATTAGCACATTGCTGATACTTGCTGTGACCCTTTCAGATGGGAGGCATATAGGCCCAATGCAATAAATAATCTGATGTTGATCCTATCCTTATCTCCAGTCCCAGAGATAATGCACAATACTGGTTCCCCTCCATCTACTCATGCACTTAAATGTGTTGACTAACATTTTCCTTAACTCCTTTGTCAATGCATGTACACAGGAAGCCAAGATACAATTGTGTTATCCTTTCTGAGCTTTCCAAATGACTTTCTGACTAGGGGAATTAAATTGGAGAAATCACTCAGTCTTTTGAGAGTTTGCAGATGTTAGAAAGATAATAGTTGTAATGCGGCCTATCTGTGCACTGCGATTTAATGTCTCTGAGCATACTGCTGATATTGCCACTTTACAATGAATTACTACAATCAAGAGCTGTGTATAGTCACATCTGTATTAGTAAAGCAAAGCTATGCTCTCACTAGATAATTAAAGTTACATGCACATGCTATGGAGTAGGTTCAGGGTAAGACATGGGTCTAGCACTATAACAGCCAACTGAACAGTTGAAGAGCAGTTTCTAATTTCAATTTTTCAAGTAAGTAATTATCTATGGCAGACTATTGACCCCCTAGATGCAGTTTTGCTTGAGTCGGGAAGGGAGTAAGGAGCCAAACCACAAAGCTGCCCATGAATAGCAAAATTAGGAAGGAATATGTACAATCTATTAATTCCAGATAGCTATAACCACCTCCCCCCCCTCTCTCTCTCACTCACTCTGTGTGTGTGTGTGTGTTTGTGTGTGTGTGTGTGTGTGTGTCTATGTGCGTGTGCACATTCAAGACGGAATACAACCAAAAGAATGAAATACGACCTTGAGGACCTGTCCAGGCTTGACTTGCGATTGCCTGGTGAGGCTTGATGGCAGGCAGCCAAAGGAGAGAACCACACTGTGAAGGCAACATCTGGGCCTGAGGACTGGCAGATCACAAGAAGACTGTAGATTTGTAAAAAAAAACCCATTGAAATAAATGGTGGTTTAGACTTGCCTGCTCATGTAAGCTGCCTTGGGCATTTGCTTCGGCATGGGAAAGGTAGGGTATAAATTCTTCAAAATAAAATAAATAAGTAAAAGACAGGCTACTTAACATGGCACGGTGAATACTTTTGTGTTTGATAGCTTTTGTTTGCTTTCTATTTTGCTTGTTTTTATTTTGGTTACATGTCTGAGTTAAGGAAATCCACTTTTTGTTACAGAAGAAAGTTGTGTTAACTTCCTTCTCCTGGGCTGCCTGGTCACACCCATACTTTAGCATGCAATGTGCATTCTGTCGGATAGGAATTTTTTTCTGTCATCCGAATTGGCCATGGGTGGCAGTTTTTTTGTGTGCCCCATACTGGGAAGGAAGAACGGGTGTTCATTAGGTTTACACTTGTAATTACACTTGTATTTAATAGAAGTGTAATTGTGATTTACACTTGTATTTAATAAAGTTAAACCCCAACCCCATTCTGGTGTCTTCCTTGGGGGTGGTGCAAGGGTAATAGGCTACCTTAGAATGCCAGATGCAGGGGAGTGGCAGCGAGATACAAGGGTCTGGTTGTCTTGTGTGCTCCCTGAGGCATCTGGAAGGCCACTGTGAGATACAGGACTAGATGGGCTTTTAAGCTTGCTCTAGAAGCTTGCCCTGCAGCTTGCCCTGCTAACTGGGAAAGAGGCACTTTTTCAAGTGCTGTTCCTCTTATATTTAGCAGGGGGAGAGTAATTGTCCCTCTTCACCCAAGCACAGTGTCTTTCTAGTGGCTGATGCTGGTGGTCAGCCTTTTTTTTTTTTTTTTTTAGGTTGTGAGCCCTTTTGGGACAAGGAGCCATTTAACTTTATTATTACTATTTGCCTGTAAACCGCTTTGTGCACTTCATGTTGAAAAGTGGTATATAAGTACCTGTTGCTTGCTTGCTTGATTTAATCTGATCCAGTGGGGCTCTGGATCCGGTGGGGCTCTGGGGCACCTATATTCATAGGTGTGGCATCACTCAAGCTGATGGGGATAGGATAGGACTTTTAATTGTTTACACTACTTTTTAAATTATAATAAAGTTCAGTTTAGATCAATCTGATTTGCTGTCTCCTGTCTTTGGCCACAGTAAAGGACTAACAAGGTGTGCATGTGCCACGCTTTTCATACAAGAATAGTAACTGGGGTTAGTGTTAGTTATTTGATGGGAATAATTTCTGGGGAATTCTTGCATTTTTACAAAAATCGTGTGTAGGTGCCAAACGTAAAAACAATGCCACCCCGCCCACCCCCTCCATCAGTGAAGTATCCTTTTAACAAGCTTCACTTGTAACAACTACACTGAAACCATATGGATGGAATAAACAAGTGCTCCCATTGAGCTCCCCAGTGGGCCATCCACATCAGCCTCTGTTTCAAAATGTCATGGAATAAAATTCAGATGCTTGAAATGTATAGGCAAAGGCAGCCAAGGAAGAAAGCGGGAGGCACTTATGAAGAGTATAAGCATAAGAATGCTTCTCACAGGAGGCCGTTCCTGTTCTTCACACTTTGCAGTAACTCTATGGGAAAATATAGTAACCCGATTACGTTTATTGGTCCCATGATGCTGGCAAAGTGGGGCACATGCAGAATGATCCAAGCCTGCATGAAAATCCCTGAACGGCATTGTTACAAACTGCAGACCGTTGCAGCACCATCGTGCCCTCTTTGAAGCAACATGTCCCCCACCCCTTTTTGGCAAAAAGCTGGTTAAGGGGGAGCGTGATTGAGAGCACAATCCTAACCTGGAGTTAGGCCGGCACAATTAGGCCAGCAAAGTTTGGCTGGTGCAAGGGCCACCGTAATGCACATTTGGACCACTCTTGGAGTCAGGGAGGATGGTGCACATCTGTGTACTGGCTAGTCTGATTTGGGCAGCGCAATCCTGGGTTTATGTATCTTTGTGCATAGGCTCCTGTGGAAATGACACATTGAATGGGATGGGGTGTGTCTGGACCAGTGAGCCTGATTCCAATTCTCCTTCATGAGTTCATTTCTACATGGACATGAATATTACACACACACACACACACACACACACACACACACACACACACACACACACAC
>JAJKFI010000012.1:1044660-1061432 GCA_029204185.1 Lerista edwardsae
CACACACACACACACACACACACACACACACACACACACACACACACTCAATCAAGCTCAAATGGAGCTATGCAACTCCCACCATAAAGGCTGAGGACTCTATGACTGATCAATTCCAGGCTGCCAACCTTTTGTCTACTGAGACTCTTCCAAAGAAAGGTAATCTCTAATGATTATACCTATGCCTTTTTAATGAATCTTAAAAACAAAGGCACGTGGTGGCGCAGAGAGTTAATCCGCTGCTGCTGGGCTTTCCGACTGGAAGGTTGGGAGTTCAAGACTGCGCGATGGAGTGAGCTCCCGTCGCTTGTCCCAGCTCCTGCCAACCTGCAGTTCAAAAGCACCTAAAATTGTAAGTAGATAAATAGGGACCACTTCGGTGGGAAAGTAATGGCATTCTGTGCACTACGGCATATAGTCATGCCGGCCACATGACCATGGAAGCTTGTCCTCGGACAAAACGCCGGCTCTACAGGCTTTGAAATGGAGATGAGCATCGCCCCCTACAGTCGGTCACGACTAGACCATTCGGTCGTGGGGAAATCTTTAAAAACAAAACAAAGAAAGAAAAATATACAAAAGACTATTAAACAGGCAATTTTGCAGATGCAATTACAGATTAGGTCGTGACCTTCATACTGAAACAGCAGGCCAAGCTATGCTAGTGGCTTCTTGAACTCTGGCGCCGAACATTGACTTCTGCCATCTGTAAAGTCATCGTGGTGATAATGAGATGGAGTTAAAAACCATTGTCTACCAATGATGCGTTAGAGCCACATAGGTATAAATGCAATCTCCAGCGTGCCATTGGTAGAAAATTTAAGAATGGGTTTATGCATCTAACCTGGACAATATAACCAATACAGGGAGAAGCTGCACTGGGAGCAGTATTAAGATGAGTCTTACCAAGTACTTACACCTTATGCGCCACAAGAATAATTAAGTAATAATTTGGGATCATCATTAAATTGTGTTGGAGTTTAGCACTATGTTCCAAAACTACGTGCAGATATAAAAATGGCGCACTGCTACACATATGTCAAGTATATAGTTACTTATAGTTACTTTACATTTCGTAATGAGCAAATGAATGCTGTATGTTACTACTGTTATCCCAATTACCATTTCACCTTGCATTTCAGGCCAGCATTGCGCCAGAGGCCCTCACCAATGCGGTTTCTCTCTAGAGAGCTTTCAATCTACAGGAGATTGACAATACAAAGTGGCCAGTTTCTTTTACAGTGAAAATCAGCCGGATAGGTTCTTTCCAGGGCCGAACTGCAAGGCAGATCACTATTAAGTCTTTTGTTTATAGCGTATTGCTGCTAGTCTTGACCCTTCAAACTTAAAATAAAAACCCAGGGCCCTTAACAAAAGAAGCAGAGGTCTCTCTTAGCATGTGAGGAACTGATAGCTGAGATATTTGGATAGCTGAGATATTTGAATGCAATGCACAGACTTGTAGTTAGCTTTCTCTTGCAAGCCACAAAAGTGGTTGGGACATTTAGCATACAGCAAAAGCAAAAGGCTTTGTTGAAGGCAGGCTCCTACTTAGTTGGGCAATGCTGGTGAGTCTCAGGGCACAATCCTAACCTGGAATTAGACCAGCACAGTTAGGCCAGCAAAGTTTGGCCGGCACAAGGGCCACCGTAAAGCGCGTTTGGACCACGTTCAGAGTCAGGGAGGATGGCGTCTGTGTGCTAGCCTCTCTGACTCTGAGAGTGGTCCAAACATACTGTCCCTTATGCCGGCTAAACGTTGCTGGCCTAACTGTGCCAGCATAACTCCAGGTTAGGATTGTGCTCTCATTCACCTTCTGCCAAGGACAATCTCCTTGCCGGCTGCAGCTGTGCCTGCCGCTTCTGACTTTGCTCCCGTTGGAACTCACAGTCACGACGGAAAGAGAGGCATGGAGGACAAGCTGCCCTGGTCTGCCAGCCGCTCCTTTCTCTGCAGCAGCATCTGTCACCTGCAAGAAGAGACTTCCAACACATGCCAACAGCTCAATCAAATGCTGACACAGCTGCTCCCTGCCATCTCGCTCTCCCCCAGCAGTTACCTGAGACGGCTGTCGCTAATCTTTTCCTGCAGCTGCCTACATATGGCTGGGGTCTGGCCTGTTCCGACCCCTTGGGGTGTGGCTCTTTTCCTGGGATGCCAAAACCTATCAAGAAGCTTTCTGGTGGTTCGTTATTGGAAACATGAGAGCAGCAGGCTGTTCCAAATACGTCATCCTGACAAGGACCAGGTTCTCCGATCAAGAGATAGGACAGAAAGAATTAGCTACAGAAGACTATCAGAATAAATATTTTCTGTAGAGCTGCCTACATCTGCAATATACTTGCATGCACACACATGCGCGTGCACACGCACGCACGCTCAACAGATGTTTTAGTAATACATTTAGAGCGCAATCCTAACCTGGAGTTAGGCCAGCACAGTTAGGCCAGCACAAGGAATACCGTAAAGTATATTTGGACCACTCTCGGAGTCAGAGAGGCCAGCACAGAGATGTGCACCATCCTCCCTGACTCCGAGAGTGGTCCAAACATGCTTTACGGCAGCCCTTGGGCCGGCCTAACTCCAGGTTAGGATTGCACCCTTAGTGATGCAATAATGCAGTCTCCTAATCTATTGAGTGAGGAGAAAGCAGGCTGTGAGGTTTAAAAAAAAAAAGTGATATGACGGCAGGAAAAAAAAACATTTTAGCAGAGGTGAAACAAACAGGGCATATCAAGCCTGCAAATCCACAGTGAATGTTTATTGCTTCTGACAAATAATATGATGCTTATTTGCAACATACAAATCGGTATAGTTTGCCAATTGTTAAGTTTCCGGAGATGATGAACAAGGCTGTTCAAATTCACAAAGCATATTTGAATACTAGCTTCCCTCGACAACAAACTGAGTTTGAAATCTCACCATTAAAGTCTGCTAATTTTTTTTTTCCAAAACAGCCCATTTCTGTACACATTTTCTTGGAAGCATGTTGTGCTATGCAGAATGGAACTTATGCCCCAGGTAAGTGTGCATGACATGAAACAGGAAAACATAACATGAAAACAGACATAAACGTTAACACTGAAATCAATGTAAACTTTGATCTTTCATGGCAAGCTTGCCCTATGCCAAGGACTGAGAGCCAAAACTAGCATGCAATAATTGCATGGGAAATTATTTTAGGTACTTATATCGTGCCTTTCTGTGCTCAAGGCTGCTAAAAAGGGTGCTCCAGATGACTTGCTTGCTGGATCAATTTACCTGCTTGGGCTTTCTCGCATGGTTGTTTCTGGCCTATCGGTGCCAATCTTGCGGAGGTATGCAGGGCTTTTTCTCAACACACATTACAAGGTAAATCCCCCATCAGATGTTACTCAAACCATGCGGGAAAGAATATAATTGCAGTCTGGGGGTGCACGAAAGGAACCATGTTAAAACAAATTATAGATGAACATCCCCATGTGGGATTGCATTCAGACAACCATAGAAAAACAAAGTGAAAACTTCAGAACCAATCCTTTCATGTCTACTCAGAAGTGAGCCTTTTGTTCATTGGGACTTGCTCCCAGGAAAGGGTTATAGCAGTGGTCTGGGAACAGGGGTAAATTACCCCAAATGGGGTAAAAATGAAATTCCTGGGGGTAATGGACGGTCGCGCTGCCAAGACACAGGCGGGCATGCATATGAATCTATATGCATGCCCAGCTGTGTCTTGGCAGCGTGACCATCCATTACCCCTGTTTCGGTTCCATTGCTGGCTGGCTGGCTCTGTTTTGTTTTGTTTTGTTTGTTTTGCTCCGCCCACTTTTGCTGGCCGGCAAAACGCGCCCCAGACTGCTCTGCGCCTGCTCTGCTTTTCACACCACGGCAGTTTAGAGCACGTGGACGCCACAAGGAGAGCGGCAGAGCAGCAGCGCGTTGGACCTGAGTGTCAGTGGAGCAGAGCGGCCGTGAAGAGGCAAGCCAGGAATGGCCGGGCATTGGAGGTGAGGGAAGGCACGCGTCTTTCCCCCACCCCCGCCTCCATTGCCCTGCCGGGGCATGCGTTTTCCCCGCCTCCATTGCCCTGCCGGGAGGAACTGCGCACCCCTTGCTCAGGCTTCTTGCAGAACACGCAACTCCATCATTTTGATCACTGCCCAAGGCCAGATGCGGCACTTCTTTAATGTCCCGAAGTGTCCATGTGTGATGGAAGGTATCTCCTAAGACTGGGTGCTGTTGCCAGGGGAGGGGCTGATTGGAACGGAAGTTTTTTAAAAAATTGATCGCCTAAGAGTGCAAGTCTATGAATGTCTACTCAGAAGTAAGTCCCATTATAGTAAATGCCACTTACTATTAATAGGATTGCACCCCATCTTAATTAAAACTGCAGTCCAATGCACACACTGCCCCAGGAGTAAAGCACATTGAATTCAATCTGACTTACTTCTGAGCAAACAGAAGTTGACAGACGCTGGCTGGCCACTGAACGTAAGGAGCGTGCAGGCTGGGGCAAACATGACTGGCTGCAGAGTAACAGTCTGAGCCGACCCCAGACTGTCCTCCTCCCCCTCAACTTGTAGCCCGGTGCAATGATCCTCCGATCCGGACTGGGGCTCAACGTGTCGTGGGGTGTGTGGGGCATGTGCGCGTGCGCAGGACACCAAAGAGAGGCGCCAGGCAAGCATACAGCATGAGGTGAGGCGAGAGGGAAAGCGAGCTGCAGGAGACAAAATGTAGTAACACTTGCTGTGTTTCTGTATTAGTACTATTTGCCTTCTCCAGAATGGAAAAGCAGATACTGTGCTGCTAAGTTGCATAGCCCCCTTTGTATTAACACACATTGGGAATGGTCCTTGCCTTCTCCACAGCTATGTTTCTGTGAAGTGGGGAGGGGAGGGGGGTCAAACTAATCGGGCAACAGATGTATTTGTTTTGCTCCCATTCATCCTGTTAATATTTAAAGTGGAGAGGACCTAATTTTTTACATTAAGAGATGTTTGTATGAGGCGAGCTGAATCTCCTTACCTACATGCACACTTCTTGTGATGTAAAAATGAGGTATTCCCTGTTTGACAAGTGCATAAAACAGATATCTACATTAAAAAATGGCTACTGCTATCATTTTTTGGTTTGATCCAGAGTTGCAAACAAATCTTTTGAATTCTGAAATAAGTCTTTGGAGGCTGCCCCTTTATCTTACTTTCTGACCTTAAAAGTGTTTTTCCTTAATCCAGTACAATGGCTCTCAAACTTTTTATCACCGGGGCCCAGTGACGTCATCAAGCGAGAACATTTTAACACCCCATATGACAAAATCAAATCTAACTAAGCAGGTTAGATATTTACAATAAGAGTAAGATTAAAAAATATTTAAAGAACTTTCCTAACTCTCCCAAACCCTTTACAACTTCATATTTACATAGCATTAATTAAGCTCATTAATTAATCAAATAAAAAGCAATGGGTTCCAATATGTAATTTTTTTCTTTTGTTCTGGCGGGGGGGTGGGGGGGGTAACGTCGGCGTATTTAAATATATTTTGGGGTAAAAGGTAAAAACGTTCCCTGACCCCTGGGTTATAGGATTGTAGCCTGATTGGAGTAAAGTTTATTTTGGCTCTTATTTGCATAGATGGCAGGGGCATCCAGGAAAGAAGCTTTCTTTCAACTTTTGGCTTTGAATTCAACTCTTGCCCTCTTCAACTTTTCACCTTGAAACCGTTTCTGTTCCTGTTAGGAAAACAGGGCCAATGTCCCCTTGCTAGACAAACAGGCCTGCTTGTTCACCACTTGTATTTGTCTTGCTGGGATTATATAGGATTTAGGAACCAAGCTAAAATATAAAATAAAAGGTAGTTATTGAGGCAGAATAGTCTTGTTTGTTATCCCCTTTCATGGATCACTGCCTTGTCGTGGCGAAGGGGCTTGAGTAGCTCAATGAAGCTGTGAGCTATGCCATGTAGGGCTACCCAAGATGGACAGGTCACAGCAGAAAGTTCTGACTAAACGTGGTCCGCTGGAGAAGGAAGTGGCAACCCACTCCAGTACTCTTGCCAAGAAAACCCCATGGATTACAGAACAAAAAGGCTAAACGATATGACACTGGAAGATGAGACCCTCAGGTCGGAAGGTGTCCATTATGCTACTGGGGAAGAGCAGAACACGAGTACTAGTAGCTCCAGAAAGAGTGAAGTAGCTGGGCCAAAACTGAAAGGAAGCTCAGCTGTGGATGTGTCTGGAAGTGAAAGGAAAGTGCGATGCTGCAAAGAACAATACTACATAGGAACCTGGAACATCAGATCTATGAATCAAGGCAAGCTAGATGTGGTCAAACGTGAGATGTCAAGGCTGAACATCGACATCCTGGGAGTTAGTGAACTAAAGTGGACAGGAATGGGAGAATTTAATTCAGATGACCATTATATTTGCTACTGTGGGCAGGAATCCCTTAGAAGAAATGGAGTAGCCTTCATCGTGAACAAGAGAGTGAGAACAGCAGTACTGGGGTATAACCTCAAAAATGATAGAATGATTTCCATTCGGATCCAAGGCAAACCTTTCAACATCACAGTAATCCAAGTCTACGCCCCAACCACTGGTGCTGATGAGGAAGAAGTTGACCGCTTCTATGAAGACCTAGAACAGCTTCTAGAATTAACACCCAAAAAAGATGTCCTTCTCATCATAGGGGATTGGAATGCTAAAGTAGGCAGTCAAGAGGTAAGAGGAATAACAGGCAAGTTTGGTCTTGGAGTACAAAATGAAGCAGGGCAAAGACTGATCGAGTTCTGTCAGGAGAACACATTAGTCATAGCAAACACCCTTTTCCAGCAACACAAACGGCGACTGTACACATGGACTTCACCAGATGGTCTACATCGAAATCAGATTGATTACATTCTTTGCAGCCAAAGATGGAAAAGTTCCATACAGGCAGTCAAAACAAGACCTGGAGCTGACTGTGGCTCAGATCATCAGCTTCTTCTTGCCAAATTCAGGCTTAAACTGAAAAAAGTAGGGAAAACCGCTAGGCCCTCCACGTATGACCTAAATCAGATCCCCTACGAATATACAGTGGAGGTGACAAATAGATTTAGGGGCTTAGATTTGGTAGACAGAGTGCCTGAAGAACTTTGGACGGAGGTCTGTAACATTGTACAGGAGGCAGCAACTAAAACCATCCCAAAGAGGAAGAAATGCAAGAAGGCAAAGTGGCTGTCTGACGAGGCTTTACAAATAGCTGAGGAAAGGAGAGAAGCCAAAAGCAAGGGAGAAAGGAAAAGATATACCCAACTGAATGCAGATTTCCAGAGAACAGCAAGGAGAGATAGGAAGGCCTTTCTGAATGAGCAATGCAAAGAAATAGAGGAAAACAACAGAATGGGGAGGACTAGAGATCTTTTCAAGAAAATTGGAGATGTCAAAGGACAATTTCATGCTAAGGTAGGCACAATAAAGGACAAAAATGGCAAGGACCTAACAGAAGCAGATGAGATTCAGAAGAGGTGGCAAGAATACACAGAGGAACGCTATAAGGCCGATCTAAATGTTCCTGATAACCACAGTGGTACAGTCACTGAGCTCGAACCTGACATCCTGGAGAGTAAAGTCAAGTGGGCTTTAGAAAGCCTCACTAACAACAAAGCTAGTGGAGGTGACAGCATTCCAGCGGAATTACTCAAAATCTTAAAAGAGGATGCTGTCCAAGTGCTGCTCTCCATATGCCAGCAAATTTGGAAAACCCAACAGTGGCCACAAGACTGGAAAAGATCAGTTTACATTCCAATCCCAAAGAAGGGCAATGCCAAAGATTGCTCGAATTACCGCACCATTGCACTCATTTCACATGCTAGCAAGGTCATGCTCAAAATCCTACAAGCTCGGCTTCAGCAGTATGTGAATCGAGAACTACCAGATGTACAAGCTGGTTTCCGAAGAGGCAGAGGAACTAGAGATCAAATTGCCAACCTTCGCTGGATCATGGAGAAAGCAAGAGAGTTCCAGAAAAACATCTACCTCTGCTTCATTGATTATGCTAAAGCCTTTGATTGTGTGGATCACAACAAACTGTGGCAAGTTCTTGAAGAGATGGGAGTTCCAGACCACCTGATCTGCCTTCTGAGAAACCTTTATGCGGGTCAGGAAGCAACAGTTAGAACTGGACATGGAACAACCGACTGGTTTAAAATTGGGAAAGGAGTACGACAAGGCTGTATATTGTCACCCTGCTTATTTAACTTATACGCAGAGTACATCATGAGGAAGGCAGGGCTGGATGACTCACAAGCTGGAATCAAGATTGCTGGGAGAAACATCAACAACCTCAGATATGCAGACGATACCACTCTACTGGCAGAAAGTGAGGAAGACCTAAAGAACCTTTTGATGAGGGTGAAAGAGGAAAGTGCCAAAATTGGTTTGAAGCTCAACATTAAAAAGACTAAGATCATGGCAACCACTCCCATCACTTCCTGGCAAATAGAAGGGGAAGAAATGGAAGCAGTGACAGACTTTATTTTCCTGGGCTCCAAGATCAGCGCAGATGGTGACTGCAGCCATGAAATTAAAAGACGTTTACTTCTTGGGAAGAAAGCTATGGTGAACCTAGATAGCTTAATCAAAAGCCGAGACATCACCCTGCCAACAAAGGTTCGCATAGTCAAAGCGATGGTTTTCCCAGTAGCCATGTATGGCTGTGAGAGCTGGACCATAAGAAAGGCAGAGCGTCGAAGAATCGATGCTTTTGAATTATGGTGTTGGAGAAGACTCTTGAGAGTCCCCTGGACTGCAAAGAGATCCAATCGGTCAATTCTCCAGGAAGTCAAGCCTGATTGCTCCCTGGAAGGACAAATGCTGAAGCTGAAGCTCCAATACTTTGGCCACCTGATGAGAAGAGAGGACTCTTTAGAAAAGACCCTCATGCTGGGAAAGATTGAAGGCAAAAGGAGAAGGGGGCGACAGAGGATGAGATGGTTAGATAGTGTCACCGAAGCAATGAATATGAAATTGGGTGAACTCAGGAAGCTAGTGGAGGACAGGGAGGCCTGGCGTGCTGTGGTCCATGGGGTCGCGAAGAGTCGGACACGACTTAGCGACTGAACAACAACAAGTCTTGTTTGAAAATAATGGGATGGAAACATTGAGATAAACGAACACAATAATAATCAGCCTGATTTTGGAACATTTTAGGATGAAAGAGAAGGATGCAAACATCACCTTTGATCCTGGAATCTTGGGAAAGAATTTTGGAATGTTGTTCAGGAATTTTTTTTTAAATTCTGTTCAAACGTGATCAACAATGTATAAATAGACTGTGTGCCCTCAGTCAAGTTGGAAAGAGGTGGAGAGTTCTGCATCTCCTCCTGCTCCTTTGTGGTTTTGACAAGAAATGTGCAGGAAGACCTCATTACAAATCTGGCTTGGGCAGTTTTCAAAGTTGCAGTAAGATCTCACTGAGACTGTGCTTCTTGACACTGCTACACGAGAATATGGCGGCACTCTTAGACATGCACTCTGAGAGTAGGTCCTGAGAGTAGAACTCTGAGGAGAAATGCACAGGATTCCACTGTATATTACTTATGGCCCAATCCTATCTTTGTGGTCTGCCATTGAAATGGCGCCATTTTGGATCCTACTGAGGATCCAGCAATCCTCAATTACCACCTGGAAATGCTCATTGACATGCACTTCTAGGCCTCAGCCAGAGAGGCTGTAGAGGCCCTGTTGTGATGGTGGGAAGAGGCATGTCCACTGACAATGCTGAATCAGCAGTGGGGCATAATTGGGTGGAAGAGGGTAGAGGGCATGACAGAGGGGTGGAAGGGGGCATGTGGGGGGCAGCAGGGCATGGCATCCAGTGCTAGTATATGTGCTAGATGCTATCCCCTCTGGATTGAACTGCCACACCATCATTGCCTTCTCAGATTGCTCCAGCTGAAAAGCTGGCCCCAATCAAGGAGACCTGTTGGTGAATGGGAGGCTGACAGGGAAGTAAGAAAAATATTGTCTTTTAGTATTTCCTGTAGCCTTTTATCTGATTGGGAGGTTAGTCTGTTATCTTTTCCTTCTTTTGTATGAGTGCTGCTTGTGTAAGTGTGAGTGCATGCCTGCAAGAGGACTTAAAGCCCAATTCTATCAAACTTTCCTGCATCGATGCAGCCATAATGCCACAGAATTGGAAAGTTGGGTAGCATTGGGCCCTCGGTCTATTTTTCAACCACACAGGGGAAGACCTGTGTTCAGTTCTGGTTGCCACATCTCAAAAAGGACATAGTCGACCTAAAAAAGGTGCAGAAGAGCAACTTATGAGGAAAGGCTACAGCGTTGGGGCTCTTCAGTCTAAAAAAAAGCACTTGAAGGGGGACATGATTAAGATGTACACATTATTGTACACAATAATGCACAGGATGGATAGAGTGGATAGAGGGATGCTCTTTTCCCTCTCTCAGGGCGCAATCCTACCCAGTGCTGGAATGACAAGGCCAGCCAGCCAGCACTATATCTGATGCTGGGTGGGGAGAGGCTGGAGCCTCCCGTGGCTAGGGAGCATGCGCTCCCTTACCACAGGGGAGGCTCCAGCCTCCCCTATGCGCTTCTCGGATCTGCACCTGCTAAAGAGTGGGCGCAGATCCGAGGAGATTGCACGGCCCGAATCGGGACCGCACAGCCTCCAGAATGGGCTTAGGAGGTGGCCGTATGGCTACCTCCCAAGCCCACCCATGTCCCGCCTACGTCCCCCTCCCTCTCCCTCCCTTGCCCAATCCCTATGCCGCTTTGGCATGGAACTTCCCCTGCGCCGGCCGGCTTTGGCCGACGCAAGAGAAGCTCATAGTCAGCGCTGTTGGGAGCCTGACAGCGGGAGCACCAACACAGGGGTGGCGATCGGCGCCCCTGCATCGGCGCTCCACCTTTTGCGTCGATGCGATGACGTCACATCAACTCAAGAGGGCAGGTAGGATTGCGCTGTCCCAACATCAGAACCAGGGGACATCCACTAAAATTGAGTGTTGGGAGACTTGGAACAGATAAAAACAATTTTTTATCAAACAAAACAAAAACATTTTTTTACACAGCAGATAATTAATCAGTGGAACTCCTTGCTGTAGGATGTGAGGATGGTGTTTAGTCTGAATGCCTTTCAAGGGGATTGGACCGATTTCTAGAAGAAAAGTCCATCACAGTTTATACGCAGTGATGGACGTGTGCAACCTTCCAGCAAGGCCTGGAAAAGCTCCACTGAAGTCAACAAGGATCAGCAGCTGACGGCGCAATCCTAAAATTGAGTGAGGCTGGCTCAGTTAGGCCAGTAAAGTTTGGCTGGCACAAGGACCACAGTATAATATGTTTGGCTCACTCTCAGAGTCAGGGAGGATGGCACACATCTGTGTGCTGATCTCTAACTCCAAGAGTGGCCCCCAATCAGTGATGTCATCCAGCAGGAACATGCCAGAACGGCCGTTCCTGAACCTAATCAGGGCTGGCTCCGCCCACTCGTTGCCATTCGTTGCCGGCTCCATGATGGACACGGTGCAGAAGGCGGCGGAACCAAAGGAATGGCGGTGAAACCAAAGGGATGGGCTGCGGGGCGCGGCCAGGCCGTTTTGAACGGTCCCGACATGTGCCAGTCAAAGGTGAGTCCCGGTCTCCGTTCCGGTTCTTGGATCCGTTAGATCCCACCACTGCCCCCAATTTGTATCTGGTTGTTGTTGTTTAGTCACTAAGTCGTGCCTGACTCTTCGTAACCCCATGGACCACAGCACACCAGGCCTCCCTGTCCTCCATTAGCTTCCGGAGTTCACCCAATTTCATGTTCATTGCTTCGGTGACACTATCTAACGATCCAATCCTCCTTCTCCCCCTTCTCCTTCGCCGCCTTCTCCTTTTGCCTTCCATCTTTCCCAGCATGAGGGTCTTTTCTAAAGAGTCCTCTCTTCTCATGAGGTGGCCACAGTATTGGAGCTTCAGCTTCAGGATTTGGCCTTCCAGGGAGCAATCAGGCTAGTATCTGGTAACCCTATTTATTTCTGTTGTCTTCCTTCTCCCATTGTTCATTTGCACAATCACATACCTTTTTTTTTTCTTGAAAGGATTTCCTCTTTCTCTTTCCTTTCCTTCTACTAATGGCATGTAACAATTGTCCCTTCAGAAAGCAACAGATTCCTCCTGTGTGCACATGCTACACATGTTTTCAAACCACTAGACAGCAGCACATAGAAAACAACTCATATCTTGTTACAAAAATGCTCTTTTAATTTGTTCCAAAATTGTTCATCATGATGAAGTGTGAACACTTTTAAAAAAGAATTCTGGCTGAATTCTACTGAATAGTATGGTTTTGCAGAAATATCTCTCCCTCCCTATCACACTTACATGCCATTTTTCCTCCAAAGATCTCAAAGCCGTTGACATTTATCCAGGCAGTTTTCGGGGCCAAATCTGCTTTGCCACAATAACAGAATTGTATCATGTTCCCATCAGGTTCCTCCATTGTCTACTACAGTGCACTACAAACACTTATAAATGAAGACAATTAACCGAAGGCAACCTCATACTCCATCAAAGGCTTTTTTGGAACGCAGCAGAAACTGTTTCTGCAGGCTGAAAATTAAAGCAACGGGAAATTGATACCACCTGACAAAGGCAAGAAGCCGCTTTCTTTCAGTAATTGACAGGGAAGGATAAAAGGGTGACACTCAGCCATTCTACACAGGGACATGGTGGCACAGCGGGTTAAACTGCTGTAAACTGCTCAGCTTTCTGACTGGAAGGTTGGGAGTTCAAGACCACGCAACGGAGTGAGCTTCCGTTGCTTGTCCCAGCTCCTGCCAGTTCGAAAGCACATAAAATGCGAGTAGATAAATAGGGACCACTTTAGTGGGAAGGTAATGGCGTTCCATGCGCTATGCGTATAGTCATGATGGCCACATGACCATGACCCAGAAGCTTGTCCTCGGACAAACGGCGGCTCTACAGGCTTAGAAACAGAGATGAGCACTGCCCCCTACAGTCGGTCACGACTAGACCATTCGGTTGTGGGAAACCTTTACCTTTACCGTTTACAGCCATTCTACAGTCACATAGTAAGAAAGGGCAGGAAAATGGGTTTGGTCAAAAAGATATCTAAGTACTGTTTCCAAAATTAATACTACTGATCTTTTTCTAGGGACGTCAAAAGAGAAATTGAAATGCCACTGGCAGGAATGTCATACGACTCAGAATGAGGAATGCACCAGAGATCTTCAGAATATTGGCAATATAGTAATATAGTGTGGCAGAAGATTAAGAGGACACTGGGATAAGGTGCCAATGTTTTAAAAACTGTGTATGCTCTTGCTCCCTAAACTACAGCCAGACATGCTCATATGAAGTGAGAGTCTTCTTATTACTTTATTGCCATGTCAGAAAGTGTCTATGTCTGCGTCTGTCTGTGAGTGTGGGTCCAATCCTATCCAATTTGCTGCTGCTGCTATAATATAACCCCAAAATAAGCAAATAAATGTTCCCTTCCTTTGAGGAAGCCTCCATGACTTCCTCACCACCACAGTATGCAACACCCACCCCTTTGGGATAGCTACAGCTGAGCCGGAAAATTGGATCGGATTTGGCCCTCTGTGTGTGTGTGTACACATGTGCTAAACTGGGTGCTATTTTTAACACTAGGACTATGTAAGACCAAATCTCCATTTTAATAAAAGGCAATCTAGATACAGAACCACATCATGCTATTCTGCATTAATACCCTGAAGGCAATGAAATCCACCCACATAATCACCCACATAAGACAGGATCTTATGTGTCTTGACACCCCCAGGGAATTTGTTGCGGCTCTCTTGTAACATGCTGCATGTGAAAATGCAGAATAGGATGGTAACTAACTTTTAGGCTAAATATAAAACAAAGGGTATAAAAATTCTTAGCATGGTTAAAAAAATTTAAAAAAATAGATCAATTAGCAACCAACCATGAATACTGGACACAGCCCGTCCAGACTGCTCACCATGGATTGCCCTTTCCCCCCTTTGGCCAAGCTATAGCATGCACGCTTCTGATCTCACAAATACTTTCACTTTGGCCTGGTGGGGTGGGGCAGCATCCTGGGTGCCCCAGGAGCTACAGGCCTGACAGTGAACACAGAGCATTTCTCTCCCTGATTTTCCTTCCCCCATAAACCAATCACTGCACACCTTAGAAAGGAGAAAGCCACAATGTGAAACAAAAGTTAAGAACATAAGAAGAGCCCTGCTGGATCAGGCCAAAGGCCCATCAAGTCCAGCTTCCTATATCTCGCCGTGGCAGACCAGAAGCCTTAGGGAGCACATGAGATAACTAGATACCTGCATCTTGTTGCCATTCCCCTGCATCTGGCATTCTGAAGTAGTCTATTTCTAATGTACTGAAGTTGCACAAGTTGATGGAACCTTGCACATTTTTTGTGTCTGCATGCAGTGGTGGACTAGGGGGGGCAAAAGGGGGCAAAAGCCCCATGCACTGGGCTGTGAGCGAGGACACAATACATGCCTCCCCACCCGTACGCTGTTTCCCAGCTTTTTTCCCAGCTTAAGAAGTATGATGGCGGTGGTGCCTGCTCCAAATCAAGGCCACCACAGGTTCTTTGAGGGGGGAGGCAGGGGAGCACCAGGGGGAGGGAGCCTTCATGGGTGGAGGATTGGGGGCAGGGTAGCACGCATCCCTGGAGGTGTGCCACAGGGTGCCAACCCCCCAGGAACACCACTGTCCTCATGGGTTACAGCACATTGCTTCCATAACCATCAGGTTTGCTGTATCCTTTCTCCTTTAACATAAAATTGTTTCACTGACTGATATTATATGCTCAACTTCCACCTTTCCTGTACAGTATGCCTTCCAACCTAAAGTGATCTTTGCCGGCATTAGCAAAAAAGTTCACGGTTCCATTGTCATGCCTATCCTTAAGACAGTAATAACAAAATTCTTTGCATATTTACTGAGAAACATGTCTCATTGCCCAGGCTGGGCCATGTCTCGATATCCAGGCTGGTCTCAGTATCCAGTCTCAATATCTAGGCTGGTGGATATTCTAGCGCTTCTTCCACTGGCCAGTCAGTCCCAATAATAAAAGGTGCTCTAGGAGGGTGATCAGGTGCTGGGAGGAAGGACAGAGCCTTTCTGTCCGTCGAATCATCTTTCCCGCTGCTTGCCAGAGCAGGTAAATCAGTGAGAGATGTAGAATGTGTGGGGATGAAACTGGGTAGGGAGGGGCATGGAAGCTGTGAGAGGGGTGGATCCGGTGGCGATGGCACACATTGGATCCCCTTCCCCTTTCCTACAGCCTCCCCAAGTATGTATGTATGTATGTATGTATGTATGTATGTATGTATGTATGTATTTATTTATTTATTTATTTATTTATTTATTTATTTACCAACCATTCTATCCTGCTCCATCTCCCCAAAGGGCATTCCCCAAAGCTTACCACATAGAATCAAAGTTTTTTTAAAAAATTGAAATCTACTCGAAAGGCAGCCCTAAAAGCACCATAAAATACCAAGAAGGGGAATCAGAAACACTCGCAGCAATCCATATCAGTGACCCATAAAATCGAACTTGCATCAAACCTCCATAACATCCATTATTAAACCTGGACTTAAAAGGCTGATCTAAATAACAATGTCTTTAGGCCCCGCCTGAAAGGAGGGAGCAGTTTGTAAACGAAGAGAGAGGGAATTCCGCAAAGCAAAATCTCTAGTGCAGATCCAAGGAGTCCCATTGTGGAGCCGGAGGCTTAATACACATAAGGGGATTTAAATCCCCTTTCATCTGTAAAGCATCCCAATTCCCCCCCCCGTTATAGTCACTCATTTTTGGCACAGATGTACCATTGGGGGGGAAAGGATAGGATTCAGCTCTCAGTATCTTCAATAGAGTGTGCTTCCTAACCATGTTTAGAATTGCAGGTCAGATCAAGCAAGCACATTGTGCCCTGACTGTCTTGCTCACAAGAATCAGGCAGCATTGCAGAATGTAACAAAAACAAGAATATTCTTTACAGCAGTGTTATTCAAACAGTGGGTCGGGAACAATTTGGTGGGTCGCGACCTGACGTCAGGTGGGTTGGGGAAAGCTAGGAACAGCCATCTGGGAAATTGCAGACCTTACTCTTGCTATATTCCTTTTGTGAGTGTTAGCAGTTTGAATTTTCAAGTGAGGGTTTTTTTTATATATATAAAAATTGTTTTTAGTTCAGTGCTTTTATTTCATACTAGCTTTTTGTGACCCGGCGTTGCCCGGGGGCAGAAATTATCCCCAGGCTCTATTAGGAGGAGGAATGCGTTTGTTCTGCAGTGCACCCCCACCTCTGGGGGCGTAAGGGGGGCCCTACCCCCACAGTATATCTGTCCAGATCGTAAGGAAGAAGTGCACCACGTGTGGTGCACATCGTTCCAGGCGTTCCAGAGTACTGGTGGAACAGACCCACAAATATACAAACCTCCCTCAACAGTATGACATAGTGCGATGCATATATAGACATATAGAACTCGTCCCTGAAATAAAACAGTATTGATGACCTGGAACCCCAAACGCACACTATCACTGTGAAATGAATGAGGAAACAGGGACACAGTCAACTAAGAGAGCAATCTGAAGGTCCCACTTACTGTGTGCAGGCCCTGTAGCAGGACAGCCCTCACGTATGAGAAACAGGCAGAGGTGGCCTGTGAGCTCCCTGGACATAGGCCCCTCTCAGATCCGACTGGCTGCTGGAACTCTGTGGATCCTGCTCTTTCCTCCCTGGCCCACTCAGGCCACGCAGGC
>JAJKFI010000012.1:1066432-1104102 GCA_029204185.1 Lerista edwardsae
AATGAGATAAGCAGAGTATTTAAGGAATACTATGAAGAGTTATACAACACAGAATTAAAAGGGGAAGAAAGAGTTGATGAGTTTGTAGATAGATTACTAATACCTTCAATATCAGAGGATGATGAAAATAATCTTAATTCTCCAATAACCTCAATAGAGATTGTAACAACTATTAGGAGATTAAAAAGAGGGAAATCTCCAGGGTGCGATGGTTTAACAGCTGATTTCTTTAAATTGTGGGAGGAAGAATTATTGGAACATTTGGTAAAACTGTATAACTCTATTTTGAATGGAGGGAGGATACCGGAATCATGGAAATACTCCAGGATAATAGTGTTACCCAAACAAGGGAAAGATTTATCCCTCCCTTCTGCATATAGACCTATTACTCTGCAGAATCAAGATCAAAAAATTTTCTCTTCAATATTAGCACAACGGATAAATGCATTTATAGCTAAATATATTCATACTGATCAATATGGGTTTATCCCAGGAAGACATATGAATGATGCAATCCGAAGGGTTTTAAATATAATATATAATATGTCAAGAAGTAAGGAAAAATTTGCGATGCTTTCCTTGGATGTTTTAAAGGCATTTGATCGTGTGGAATGGAAATATATGTTTAAAGTTATAGAAAAAATGAATATGGGGAAAAAATTTATTACTACAGTGGAAAATTTATATATAGGAATGTCTGCAAAGGTATTAGTTAATGGAATTGAGTCAAGAAGTTTTGAATTACAGAGAGGAACTAGGCAGGGAGATCCATTATCACCCTTGCTTTTTGCTATAGCTATTGAACCACTGGCTACAAAGATTAGGAATGAGGAAAGTATTAAGGGAGTAGAAGTTGGGGAGAGATATCATAAAATTAATTTGTATGCAGATGATATGCTTTTGTTTTTGAAAAAACCAATAGAGAGTATAGAATCTTTGAAACAAGTACTGGAAACTTTCAAGAAAGTTAGTGGGATAAAAATTAATTATCAAAAATCTAGGGTATTATGTTTGAATATTTCCAAACTAGAGCAAAAGGAGATTAAAATAAAATCTAATTTAGAATTATGTTATTCCAGTTTTAAATATCTTGGAATTTGGTTGACAAAAGATATTAAACAATTAGCATTTCGAAATTATAAATATATGTATAAGGAGATAAAGGGGAAAATTAAGGAATGGGGAAAATTGCAAATATCATTGTTAGGGAAAGTTGCAGTAATTAAAGCTCATATCTTACCAAAATTTTTATTTTTGTTTCAGAATATACCACTGCAACCGGAAATAAAAAAATTAAAATTGTGGCAAAAGAAATTGGAAAAATTTATTTCAGGGAAGCAAAAATCTTTAAGATTTAATAACAATATTAAATATAGAGGTACTACAGAAGGAGGTTTGGCTATACCCCATTTGATAAAATACTATGATGCTTATCAGTTGGCACAAGCAGTTAAAGTTGTACAAATGAATGAATATTTAGAATGGACTCAAATGGAAAGAATAGAGGGAGAACATATTATAAACATACGTTTATATCGTACGAAATTGCCAGCCAAAAGAGATCAAATTCAAAATCCTTTTTTGAAGGAAACAATAAATATTTGGAGAAAATATTTACAGGTTTTTGCCCCACCTATCTCTCCTTTATGCCCAATTTTGGAACATCCTAATTTTAAAAACCAAGAAAGATATGCGCAATTCAAAGAATGGAGAAAATGTGGTATATACAGAATGAAGGATTTATTTATAAGTGGAAAACCAATTTTATTCGAACAATTAAAAAAGAGAATAAACATAACAAGTAGCAATTGGTTGCAACTGACTCAAGTGATGAATTTTGCTAACCAGCAATATAAAAAATTTGGGTCTATTAAAACATTAACAATGTTAGAGGATTATTGTATAGGAGAGAAACAAGGTACCAAAAAAGGCTAATTTCAATGTTGTATAAAGAAATAATAAAACATGTATATCCTAAGCATAGTGGGATAAAGATGTTGTGGGAGAAAAATCTGAAGATTAAGATATCAGATGATACATGGAATGGGATATGGAAGAATCAAGCATATAAGTCTATTTCTGTAAAATTAAAAGAAGCGGTATTAAAGACTACTCACAGATGGTATCTGACTCCTAGGAAACTCCATCAAATAAATAAAAAGATTCCAGACAAGTGCTGGAGGAACTGTGGATTAGAAGGTAATATGGAACATATGTGGTTACATTGCCCAAAAGTAATGATTTTTTGGAAAGAGGTGATAAAATGGTTAGAAAATATTACACAACAAAATATAAAGGATAATTGTACCCTTCTGTTATTCTCACTGTTCACCAACGAGAATGATAATTTAAACAACAAGAAGTTGATAGAGATTCTTATTGGAGTCGCAAGAATTGAAATTGCTAATAACTGGAGAGAATTGAAAGGACTGTCCTTTCAAAAATATATGAAAAGAGTATGGGAAGTAGCTGTTATGGAAAAGCTAACAATGCGAGTAAGATTTATGAGGGGAGAGGTTAAAAAGGATAGTTTTTTAGATGTTTGGTATCCATTGTTGAATTCTGAAAAGACAATGGATAAGGAATCAACAGATTTGATATACTGGACTACACGGTATTGAGAATGGATTAGTCTTTTTCTTTTTCTTTCTTTCTCTCTCTTTTTTTTTGTATAAATGTCTGTTTTGGATTGTAAAGTTTATTTCTGTATATTAACTCAATAAAGATTGTCTAAAAAAAAAAAAAAAAAAAAGAAGGAGGGTGACACGCTGCTTGTGCGTTGCCATGTTTGCCCGCCTCCCTTGAGTGCAGGAGGCTGGGCTTTTTTGATTGGTGGCCGGGTAGGCGGGGCGAGCGCTGTGTTGCGCGTGTGCTCGCCTCTGCTCTTCAGTTGGGACCTGACTGGCGAACCCCCGCCCGCCCCCCTTCTACCAGTCTGTGCTGTAGCTGATCGCCAACAGGGCCAGGTAGGAATTTTTTGCCACCCGCCTGACTGACCTTGGTGGTTGATTTTTTTCGCCTACCCCAGACTGGTGTTGAGGCGGGTGGTTGGGCACTTTGAAGGGTGCAGGCAGGCAGAGTGCGGGTCAGGAGGTAAGGTTTGAGTTGGCGTCCACCTGAGGCGGCACAGGCGGGGATCTGGCTGGGCCGCCCATACGTTCTTAACCGGCTCGGTGGCTGGCTGGGCTGGAGTCCCTGCTTGGACATGCAAAGGCTGCTCTTAAGGTGAGGCCTGGGTGAGCTGGTGCAGTTAGGCCGCCTCGCCTCTCGGGGTGGCAATGATAGGCCAGGTGTTCTTTGACCAACTCTGGGCTACAGCCAGGTGGTATGCCCGTTGGTCTTCCAGACCAAAGGGGGAGGCAGACGGCTAGAGCCATTTCCCCCAACCAGGACCCGCACTTTATGTTGATTGTTGCCCTGCTGCAAGAGTTGTGTGAAACTGTTAATAAAGTGGCCCATTAATACCAAAAGCCTGGTCTCGCGTGCTTCTTTACGGGATGGGAGGGGTAAGGCTGAAAACCATTACATCTGGGTTTTGGCCCAAACCGGGAAGCAGAGGCGTAACTAGGGCATGGCAGCAGGGGGCACGAGCCCTGGGGCTCCATAAGGTGGGGGGCGCCGTTGGCATGGCGCCCCGCCCCCCGCCTGCAAATTTGCGACCCCCATGCCCCGAGCCAGGAGGACCACCGGCATCTCCCCCCCAGCCTGCCTCTCAAGTACTTAAAGTGCCTGAGCGGCAGCCCTGGGGAAGGAAGCCGCCATTGTGCCCCCGGCTCTGCAAACTGCAGGGACGCCTTAAAGTTGCTGGCTTTTCCTGGCTGCCATGGCGCTGGCACTCGGAGTGGTAGAGGCCACCATCGCTCGAGGAGCCGCCACTGCCACCTCCTCAGCGCCTCACTCGCCACCCAGCCGCCACTTTTGCCCTGACGCCTCGCCTCCCTCCCCTTCCCCTGGGTTATAAAAATATGAGTTAGTTATTTATAACCATGAGTCCGCCATGTCCACAATGGCCCAGAGGCACTTTATGCAGGATTTCAAGAGGTAAGGCGGGACAGGCCGGCCAGCAGAGCTGGCTGCATTTCCCTGGCTGGGTCTGGGTTTTTTTTGTGTGTGTGTGTTTATGTCTGTTTGTGTGTGTGTGTTGGCTCTGCAGATACATGGCAGCAGAAGCCACACCCCGCAACGTCATGACGTCATGACATCGTGACTTCATGACGTTGAGTGCGGGGGGGGCGCAATTTCATTGCGTGCCACGGGCGCAATTTTGTCTAGATACACCCCTGCTGGGAAGTCACAGTTTTTGGCCTTCCGGAGGCATTCTGAGGGCTGCAGAAGGGCTGCAGAAGGGTCACAGTATTTGGTCTTCTGGATGTGTTCTGAGGGCCAGGGAGGCAGTGTTCATACTTTTACAAGAAAATTTTTTTTACAAAACCACTTTTTTAGTGACCGTGAAATGATTTAGTAATTGCTCCAGCCTGTCATAGCAGGCTGGAGGTTCTCCGTGATCTGAGGAAAGAGCGAGTCCAGTCCAAGGCTGAGGGGTAAGACAGTTTATTGTAAGACAGACAAAATGAGACAAACAAAAGGAAACGTACAGAGTGCTGCCGGACGGCGTGAAGTGGTCGAGGCGCGCCGGTACGGTGAGGTTAGTGCCAGGTTGTATGGGAAAGTGCTTCCTTAACAGGTGGCTAATTGGTGCTGATTCAACAAATGGTGGGGATGTAGGGCTGTTGCGGGGGTGATTTAGCACGTGCAACAACCCACGGCCAGGGGGAGTGCGCCTTCGCTGCAGGTGCTAGCCAACCAGCGGTGGACAGGTCCCTGGCTTGTGCCCAAGTCTCTGCTGCCTCCCATAGCAACAGAGCCGGCAAGGACTCTGGGTTGCTGGGAGGCAGACAGTCTCTGGGCCCTGCACAGTAATGAAATGTGGTGGTAGGTGTCAGCTGCACTGTGGTGTTGTGTTCTTTGTGGTGTTGTGTTGTGGTGTTGTGTTATTTGACAAGACTGGATTACCCTAGTGTAGGGACCTCTTAGTTGAGGGGTCAATTGAGAGCAGTTGATCCCGTTGGCTTAAAGCTGCCCCTGGCTGTTTGATTTAGTACAGAAAGCGCAGAAAGAAACCTGGTAGAGAAAAGCCCTGGTATCAGCGGGGTTTCCATTCCGGATTCCTCCCCCCCCCCCATGAATGTCTAAAACCATGGATACTGGAAACACCTTTTTTAAACATAGAAGAGCATCTTTTGCTGTAACAACATAAAAAAGAGATTTGTTTAATGTTCCCTTATATTTTTAATAGGTGTCCCAGTATCCACGGCGTCCATGGATAACTGAAAACATGGATACCGAATCAGTGGATACAGGGGCACATTCTTCATGGACCTAGAAAGTGCAGGTAACGTTTCAAAGCAAAGTCTTATTTCATTTAAAACAAACCCTGTTTGAAACCGAGTTAGTTCCAACTAGCATTTAGAGTGAGGCCTCCCAGAGGCTTTCATGCTGAGAGACTCAAGTCATGGATAAAAAACCTGGGGGGAACATACTCAAGATTCAAATGCGCTACAGCAACTAGAAAACACAGAGTGAATTGCTAACCATTCAGTGTAGTTACTTTGAATATGAACAGCTAATCAGTAAGATGTGGAATGCTACATGCACTTCTTATAAGGCAATCTAATCCAAGGAAATTACGTTTTGCATATATTTCCATGTTGACTGAAATCTATGGTTTGTACTTTTCTTGCAGGTACTATTTCTCTCTCAGTAACTGGAAGCTTTTCCTTAGCATGTAGATCAGTGTTTCTCAAACTGTGGGTTGTCACATGATGCTAGGTTTGTCACAGAAAGAGCAGCCATTTTGGAAGCTGCAGACTCTTGCTTTATTCCTTTTGTGAGTGTTAACAGTTAGAATTTTCAAGTGAGGGTTTTTTTAAATTGTTTTATTTCAGTGCATTTACATAATATTTTGTCCTCATCTTGCTTTCTGTCAGAGATGTTTCATGGCTGTGCAATTGCTGTAGTCCAAGAATGCCAGTTTGCATTCCAGGAGTGTCATTGTATCGTGTCGCAATGGCAGTACTTCCTGGTTGACGATACAGAGGTGGAGGGAGGGTGTAGCACGGGGTGGCATGCGCAATGGTTTGCTGGCAGCGGCGAGGTGCCGCTGCACGGAACAGCACACACATTTTTCGGCCCCCACCCTCCCTTGCGCTCATATTGCTCCTTAATGGAACAATTCCGGGTGCAGGAAAGCGTGGCTGGGCGACGCACAGTGGTGGGGCGCCGCACTGGGGGCTTGGTGACATTGCGCTGCTCCCAGGTTCGCTCAGAGCTCTGTGATGATATCACTTCTAGCTGTGACATCACTTCCAGTGGGTCCTGACCTGATGTAGATGACAGTGAAATCTAGAGATGTCTGTGGATAGGCTATGAATAATAAATTGTTGAATGTGTATGGAACATAAGGAAAGAAGACTTCACAATGATTATTCATTGATGTGTGAGGTTCCCATTCCTTCACACATTTTCTTATGAGTGGCTAAAATGAGTATGGGGAACATTCAAAACATAGAAAAGCTGATTGGTCAGATGGTTTAATAGCTGTTTTTGGTGCCAGCACAAACCTATTTTGGGGAAGGAGGAGGTAATTTAGCCTATGTGTCCTGAATCAGGGGCTTAGCTAAAGAATTGTAGGGGTGCAGTTGCACCAGGCAACAAGCTTTAGGGGGGCAACAAGCTGAGCTTGACACTAGTGGCCAAAATTTGAAAACCTTGGTATGTAATGAATAATGCCTTCATGTTATATACCATTCAATGTGAAATTTAATGCAGAATGCAGTGAAATAAACTGGAGTGAATTCAAGTGAAAATACCTTCACTCTATGAAATGCTATGGCCAAAAATACAAGAAAACAAAGAAACTTCCTGTTGTGACATCACTTCTGGGGCATCATGTTGCCCTCTGCACCAGGCTACATTTTCATTAGCCCTGAATGAATCCCGGAATGAGGAATCTGGAGGGGGGGGTTATGGCTCATTCTGTCACTCCCACCTATTCAGTTCATTTTGTGATTCTAGCATTGTTTGGTGTCTTAGACCCAGTCATTCCAATTTGATGTTTGTTAAAAACATGTTTAGGCTGGGGGAGCTTTAAATACAAATGTAATACTGCAGGGATACCAGTTCCAAAATGTTGCTTCCATTTGTCTTTACTGTATCCCATTGTCTTTTTACACAATGATGAGCTATTAAATGTTCATTCTGGATGAGTTTTGCCTGAACAGGGGCAAAGAAAAGAGTACTGTGATACTGGAACTGTTTCAAATTTGAAATCTTGCTGTCGTGTGTCTCCAACACATACTGCTGTTTTCTGCATGATTTTAATTCACTAAGGACCTGTTCCATTCTGGCTTTCACACTGACTCACATGCAAGAACTGAGTTGAGTGTTAGATGTGTATATACAGTAAAGGCCTGGATGCAGCAAGAGATTCTGTGATTCATTCACCGAGTCAGGCTTCAATGTTCTCAGGAGTACGGTCACCTGGTCACCATGCTCATCTGGTCACCACTGAAGAAGCAGAACGTTGTGAGTGAGCATCTCTACCCACAGCCAATAGTTGTGCATGAGAGATGGATCAGAGACACAATGCTGGATTCAGGAAGGAATAGATCAATCATTGCTACCCTCCATAAGGAGTGTTCTCTCTGTGTAGGTCCAGTGTAGATTCCCACAATGCCAACAGGATTCATGTAGTTCATGTATATCAGTCTTTGTCTGAATGCAGATTACAGTATTTCCAAAGTGATGTTCCTTCCTTATCATTCACGAATACTTCAAGATGAGCAGCCTCGCTTTGCCTTAAAAAACAAAACAAAATGCCAAGTTTCTTGGTAAATTGCTACAGACTACTCTATCAGAACCTAATTATGATTGTGGAGCCAGAGAATAGATTGCATTCCCTGTACATTGCTAATGCTCTTCAAATCCTCATTTGTCTTGTTCAAGGTTATGTAGAGCTGATGTGCAAGAAGCCCAAACACTTTTGCTGCAGTCATTCCCACAGTTCCTGTCTATACCAGACAACCTCCTTAAACCCTGGATAATGTCAAAATTAAAGTGCCCGTCAGATGGGATTATACCCAAAGTATCAAGTCTGAAAGAAAAATCCTGATAATAAAAATGGAGCTTCAAACCATAAATAATAATGTAATTACAATCCTCATACCTAGACACAAACTAGCAATATGTGAATATGCACAATGATATGCCTAACACAGACTCTCTCTGCAAAGGCTAGTTGTCCTGCCCACTTAGGGGGTTCTCACACAGAAGCCATGGGCTTGCAAAACATAAAAGGACTCACTAGGTCTAAATGCTCTAAAATGCTCTATGGCCCATTGCTATACTCACCCATATGCCTCTTCCACTGGTGCTGCCTGGCATAAAGCTGTCAGGGCCAGTCATAAAATGCACTCCAGCAGCTCTCTCAGCAGTGAGCCGCTGGGGAAGTCAACAGGAAGGCTCTGGACACCTAACCCTAGCCCCCTTCCCAAATGTAATCCCAAAGCGCACATACCCACGTACCTGCATCATGCCTGCATCATACCATACACATTCCTGCAGCAGCTGATAGCTATTTCAGGTGTCACACACACACACACACACATACACCACGCTATAGAAGCTTACCCCAGAGTAAGGGAACCATTGTGCCCTTGCCCAGAAGAGTCCTCCATAGCAGCCCACCCCCCCTCAGGGTGCAAAAGCAGCCATTTTGGCACTGCTATATCAACCAGGAGAGAGGAATAGGGTTGGGTTCTTAGGATAGTACCTATGGGATTGGAATGTCTGGACACTTGGGGCTACAGCACATGTATCACTGCCTTGGCCCGTAACGAACACCTAAAGATTGCTCTCCATTACAGTGGTCCTTCTGCCATGGGCACTAGGCCCCTTTTCTTGAAAGCATATACAAGAATTGACAAAATCAGCCCACTTATTGTTCAGCAGAACCAAGTTTCAAGCCAGTGGTACCACTATTGGAGGCACCACTGATTAAGATCCCAATTCTATCCAAGTTTCTGATGCTGATGCAGCTGCACTGCAATCCTAAGGTAAGCGAACAAATATTCCTTAACCTTGAGGACTCCCCTATCACCACTGAATGCAGCACACACCCCACTGGGACTGCTACATCAGGGCTGGGAAACTGGATAGAATTGGGCCCTAGGTTGCTGTCTGTAAGTAAGGAGAAGCTTATGCCCAAGTCTTGTGAGAAAGAAGTGTCATTGTGTCAGAATTCATCAGAAGTAATGTCATTAACCTCACATCATCAAGGAGGAAGTGACATAATCAAGCAGGAAGTGACAGCAGTGCGATACAAGTGCCTTGTCATGTGTGCTCCCTGAGGCATCTGGTGGGCCACTGTGAGATACAGGAAACTGGACTAGATGGGTCCTTGGCCAGATCCAGTGGTACTGTTCCTGTGTTCCTATGCTCTCTGCAGCTTCAACCCCCTTGAACTTCCATGAAAGTTGGGGAGCAGGCAACAATACTGTTGGAATTGTTCTTATACTGTTCTTATGTTCTTAAGTGCCATTATCGTGACGTAATAAAATGACACCTCTGGAATGCAAACTGGCATTCTTGGACAGCAGCAACTGCACAACTACAAAACATCCTGGACAGAAAGCAAGACGAGGACAATTATGTAAAAGCACTAAACTGAAAACAATTTTTAGTGTTTGAAAATTGAAAATTCAAAAAGGTAACACACGAAAGGAAGGGACTCACAAGGGTCTTGTGCCGACCCAGTCCAGGACTTGGATTGCGCCCTTTGTAAGGTAAGCTATACTCTTGTTCATCTCAGCCCTCTCTCCCACCCCATTCTGCCATTAGGGTGGTTATACGACAGTAATAAATATCATAGAGTTTATATACTGTATGTTTATATGTGCTAAGCCGTTTGAACAGTCCAATAATAATAATTGCTATTGTTGCCAAGTATGAATAATCATGTGTACCTTTCCTTTACCCACACTGACAATGTTCATGCTTCAATAAAGCATGAATATTTCTAAACATTACCACAAAGAAAAAAAAACAAAGGAAATGAACAAAGGAAAAAGTCAATGCAAGGAAGAAGACTAAGACTAAGACTAAGACGAAACAACTGCATAGGAAGTATAATTCATTGCCTTTGAAATAAACAGGTGGGAATATTTCAAGGTCTTGGTCGAATTTTCTGTGCTAATTACAAATGAGAGGGATAGAATTAAAAGACTTTCCATCAAGGTGAAGACAAAAGATGCGCTTTCTTTTGTAGCACTTGTAGTCTGCCTTATTTACAAAATTATGATGCTGTTCTCATGAATTTGAGTATTCATTGGATTTCTCCTCCTCCTTGTAAACCTTCCTTTCATCTGCCATTGAAGAAGCGAAAGCAATTAGGAGAAAAACCACCATTGTAAATTAGTGAATTGGAATTCTAAAATCTCTGAAAAGATAAATAGCAACTAAAGGCAGGAAATCAATACAGAAGACAGAGCAGAGGAGAAATAAACACTGTTTGTATGGCAAAGTCATGGTGTTTGCTTGTAAAGAAGAAAACAGCTTTCAGTGAAATTTCTAGCATTATGTTAGGATTCAGTCCTATCCAGCCTGAGAGATGTTAACACAGCGTTTTCTCATCCTATGGTACAAGCAGGGAACCAGCCAGCCAGGAGAGGTATTTCAAAAATACCATATTCTGTTAGATACTCCTACTTGATGTGCTATTAACTAAGGGCCAAATCCTATCCAACTTTCCAGCACTTGTGCAGCCTTGACAATGAGGCATCCAGTGTATCCTGCATTGTGTGTGTGTGGGGGGGGGTGCAGTCACCGAGGCCTCCTCCAGGTAAGGGAACATTTGTTCCCTTTCCTTAGGGCTGCCTTGTGACTGCGCCAGCACTGGAAAGTTGGATAGGATTGGGGCCCCCCAAAAATGTCTGTTATGAGAAGTGCCAAATTAGCTGTGATCTGTGACCTTTTGTGCTTTGGAGGGATGAGTCTTCCTCATTTATTAGATGTTGAAAGAGCTTTTAAAGACAAATATTTTAATCCATTTCATAAACAAGGAAAACGAAGTGTATATAAGATTAGCTTTCTTTTGAAAGCTTTGTGAAGACCTTCGAAAATCCTACAAAGAACCCGTCAATATTTTTGTTACATTTGCAGCAAAATCCAGTGTGTGGCTGTGTGTTAGTCATAATGTTAAATGGTGTTTACTCTCAGGTTTGTGTGCATAGGATTTCAGTTGGGCAGTGCAATCCTTCAGTGCCCGTCGCACCGACGCTACGTCATAGCGTTGGTGTGACGCCTCTAGCGCTGATGCAGGAGCGCCGATTGGCAGCCCCACGTTGGCACTAGAGCAGCAGGACCAGTGCTGCAGTGCGGCGCTGAGCCTTTCTTGCGCTGACTGAAGCCGGTCAGTGCAAGGGAGGCTCTGTGCGGAAGCGGTGTGGGGATTGGTGGGAGGAAGGAAGGCAGGGGCGGACTTGGGTGGGACGTGGGCGGGCTTGGGAGGTGGCCATCCTAAGCCTGTCCACGAGCCTGCGCAGCCCCAATTTGGGCCACGCAGTCTCCTTGGATCTGCGCCCACTCTTTAGCGGGCACAGATCCGAGGAGCACATAGGGGAGGCTGGAGCCTCCCCTACGGTAAGGGAGCGCACACTCTCTTGCCGCAGGGAGGCTCCAACCTCCACCTACCCAGCGCTGGATATGGTGTTGGCCAGCCGGCCATGCTACTCCAGCACTGGGTAGGATTTCGCCCTTAGTATGTATGCGTTCCAAATTCTGACTTCTGTTCTTTATTCTTTTTCCTTCCCCTACTCCCCTCCCCTCTCCCTTGTTTTAATTATTTCCTGTAAGGGCCATTTTCATTTGGGGGATTCTGTTCTATTCTCTTTTAGTTGTCAAGCCAGACGAGAACTCTTACAGTTCCAGCTTGTCCTATATATTATTAATATTAGGGTGTTTTTTTTTTACTTTTTGTTGTTTGGAATCACACTCAGAGTGTAATCCTAACCTGGAGTTAGGCTGGCACAAGTTAAGCCAGCAAAGTTTGGCCGGCACAAGGGACACCATAAAGTATGTTTGGACATGTGTCATCCTCCCTGACTCTGAGAGTGGTCCAAACATACTTTACGGTGTCCCTTGTGCCGGCCAAACTTTGCTGGCTTAACTTGTGCCGGCCTAACTCCAGGTTAGGATTGCGCCCTCATGCACAGACCCACATGCACAAACGTAACGTAGTTCTTCAGTTCAGTGAAAGGGGATCTCACTTGCTAATGGAAAAGGTGAGCTTTTTAGCCCTTTGACAAGAATAACAAGAGAGAAAATGGATTATAAAAGCAAGCATTATCAAAACCATCTGAAATGAGGAAACCTCTCCTGTCTGATTGGCTGACATGTGTGTTGGCTGCAGCAAAAACATTCTCTACAAGGAAACGATATAGCAGTTGAGCTCCCGACACATGGTCGGTGGTCACTTGCTGCAGTTAAACCAACACCAGTCCTTTACACTTTTATAGTTCCCTTATCACACTGAGCCATCACAAAGTACTTTTCAATATACCATTAAAGCTGTAGGTTAATCCATTTTGCAGAGTGCTTGTATAGTTCAAATCTGATAAAATCTCCTGGACTAAATTCATCCTTAAAATAACTCACCTGAATGAATCCAGTTACAGCAGGGATGTACTTGGGCTGCTCAAAACAATGTATCGTATGCTTTGCCCTAAAATGGTCTTACTGAAAGGCATGTATAGGTGGAGTGAAATGTAATGGTTTGGCTTCAGCAACTGGCTCTTTGCAGTTATTTTCATTACATGGGCTTGGAATAAGGATGTGCTATTCCTTCAAGAACATCTGTCCCTACATCAACGTGTTCCAGAATCGTTGAAATCAAACTGTCATGTGTTTGCATGTGCAAGAGGGCTTGAAAACAAATATAATCCATGATCTGCATAAAGCATAGTTCACGAATATATCCTTTTGCCAAGGCTGCTGTTTTCTGGGGGTCCCTGTAAGAAGAAATTTGGATAGATGGCAACTGGGAATAGGTCCCTGGTGCTTCCAGCATCTAGAATTGTCTCTTGATGTAGGGATATCATATGCCTGGTAAGCTTTTGGCGCTGGGCCTTCCTGCGCACTGGCAGATATCAGGAGGTACGGATGGAGGTGCGGATGGGTAGAACAGTGGAGGGAATGGGCAGACTGTGGCAGGGAGTTGGGGAGGAGAGCAGATTGGGCCTGTACTGGGAGGTGGGTAGGTTTCAGTGGTGTTGGTCCACACCAAATCCCAACCCCCTTCCCGGGCCAGATCTGCCTGCACGGATCTACACCTCCTCTCCATGGGGGGATCTCCTGGACTCTCCACTTTCTGGCTCAGTAGGAGAATTTGGACTAGTGCTCTGACAACTCTCTTGTTGGAGTTTTTAACCTGGTGCAGTGGGCCACACATTGCCCCCTTGGCCACTGCAGCCACTGCCTTCACAAGATGCAGTCTGTCTGGCGAGAGTCCCGAATGCTAAGTCTGTCCTTAGTGGTTGGTTCTTCTCCAGAGGGAAGGCAGAGAGTGAGGACAAGCCTGAAGGCGCAATCCTAAACTGAGTTAGGCCGGCATAAGCTAAGCCAGCAAAGTTCGGCCAGCACAAGGGCCACTGTTTGGACCACTTTCAGAGTCAGAGAGACCACCACATGAACATGCACCATCCTCCCTGACTCCGAGAGTGGTCCAAACACGCTTTATGGTGGCCCTTGTGCAGGCCAAACCTTGCTGGCCTAGCTGATGCCGGCCTAATTCAGTTTAGGATTGTGCTCTGAGAGAGGGCCTGATTTAGGAATCAGTCAGTGTTGCAGCGATGGTACCATTACTAGTTTTCAGACAGCCAAATCCTATCTGGGCCACGTGTTGCTGGAACTTGGGCTCTGGATGAGATGCTGATGCACACTTCTCGGCTGCTGTCACAAATGGCCCAAGTAGGAATGTGGGCACCGAAGCTCCTGGAAGCTGTGCCAGTAAATTGGCAGTGGAGGCCGAGAGTGGGAGGTCAGGGGTGTTCTGGCGTAGAGAGGGGGCATGGCAGGCTGAAGGGTTGGATCTCAGTAGTAAAGGATCCTCTACCCGATTTTTAACCCTTCCCCCTCCCTTCCTGTCCTCAGATATATGCCAGCAAAAGAGCAGACCTGGCTCCTAGGAGAGACATGGGCAGCTAGAAGGCCTATTTAGAGGTAAGTAAAGATTTTTACTCCTGGTTGGCCTTCTGATTCCCCACCACCACCACCATACCATGCAGTGCCTTCCATTGGCATAGCTGCTATCTATACTGTGGCAGGAGATTCTATTCAACAGTATTTGGTCATTACATTTACATGTAATTTGTTCATTGTACATAGCAATATTATCCCCTAATATGTAGGGGATATTGATAGAAGGTCTTGGGCGGTACATGCCAACCTGCATGACTAAGTATTAATACAATCAGAATTTTGATTGTTTCCAAATGCAACTGTATTTCAATCTCCAATTTGCAGGCAAAATGCTCTGGTTCACTTACATTTCTCTAAACCGCCCCATACTATAGCTATGCATTTCACTTCATTCTAGGTTGCTATGAGGCCATTCTATTTCATTTCCTATATTTTAGGGTGTCTGACAAGCACACACAATAGGAATCAGATTGAATTCTTTGAAATGCAAGATTGATTACTGCAGTTTTTTAATAGCTTGGTGGAATGCAGCATTTTTATTAATGATCCGGAAGAGGGGATAAACAGAGCATTAATTACATTTACAGATGATACTAAATTAAGAGGCGCTTGACTCACCGGTGAGAAATGAGAACTAGAAGGGATCTAAGAAGGTGAGAAATAAAATATGAGCAGGAAATAACAAAAAAAATTGGCGTCAGCCTGCAAAATTGCAGAGCAATACACCTGGGAATTAGTAATCCAAAACGCAGATATATTCAATAGGTGTGAGATCCCAGGAATGTATACATAGGCCTTGATATGCATGGCAAATAAGAACCTGTGTGCATGTGTGTGCCTCTGTCCAGACACACACACACACGCACACGCACAAACACAATAATGCTTTGAATGTCTCCTACACACATGATTTGACAGCATGATTGCCTCGCTTTTTCCTCCCCCCACCTCCCACCCCATATAGCAATATGAGATTGTATACCTAGAATACATAAGCAGCTCTGGGCACCTCATTATCAAGAGGACATCAAAAGTTGGAAGGGATTCAAAGAAGGCCAATGTAAGTGATTAAGCAGCTGGGAGGAATGATTTATGAGGGAGATTAAAAGGACATAAATGTACCAAATACACCATATAGCAAAATTATGACTAAATCTGTGATCCGTAATGCTGTACTCCTGAGAGAATCCCATAGATTATGCATTCTGCTTTCTGAAGCAAAAAGTGTCTCCTTAAGAGTGGACTTTTTTTGTTGTTGTTGATGTTATTGGTTTTTTGCAGGCCATTATTTCACACATGCCTCTTCCTCATTCAATAATGGCAGTGTCAGGTGAGGAGCACCATGAAACAGCTCAGAGATTAATACACATAATTTCAAACGCAGTGATTTTCCGTCCAGGTAACTCATACATTCAGTGGCAAGTCAGAACTCAAAAGACAAGCAATGACAAGATGTCAAGTGCTCAAAAACTGTGTCGGTCCCATTAGGAGCAAAATCCACAAGCGGGCAGCCCAACCAATCCTATGCTGCCTCAGTGCCTGGAGGAACAGTGGCACCGAAATGGACACCGCTGTAGCCTATGGGCCCAAGGCAGGCACCAGAGCTTCCTTGTGGTTAGGGAATGTTTGTTCCCTTATCCTTTGTAAAGCTCCAGTGGGTCTCCTGCCCCTACTATTTAAAGGGTGCAGAACTAAGGAGACCCATGTAGGGTTCCACAGCCTGGGAGGGGGGTTAGGATTCAGTGGCAGAGTCTGCTGCTGTCCTCACAGCCTGCTGGGCCCTTTCCTCCCATTAGGTTGCCCTCCCAGGGCAATACCCCCAGCCATTCCAGAGCTGGGTCATCCTGGCACTGAGGCCCAGCACTGACGATACGAGAGGTTCGCCAGAGGGAATGTGCTTTTCATGGAATGAGCATACCACCAGCGCTGAAGGTCCATAGGATTGGGCCCTAGGATCATGTAATGCTCAGTTTAGGTTGAACCAAAAGTAACAAAACAGAAACTTTGAAATTCTTCATTGACAGAAAGAAGGAAGCAAATGGTTTGCAAAGGAGAACATGTTGGAACCCCATCAGTCTGCAACTTGCAAAACCTTACTATTTAGTTTAGGGGTTTTCAGAAAGACTTGAGTGAGGCTCTGAAAGGTGTGAAGCAACTTCAAGTGCATTCACTCAATATACCAGGGATTCCTACGATATTGCACCCAAGTTTGTCTTAATCTGTTTCCCAAGGGTTGTGGGGAATGCATGCTATATCTCAAGCATGGGAAGGAGAAATGCTGAAATCAGAGATTCCATGCTACACTGAAATACCATTGCTAGTGATCTCAACACCAAATCAGAATGTATGCCCCCAGGATGGGAACTCGAGTCAGGTGACTTGAGTCCAAGTCTCAAAAATAAATGTTTTTTGCTGATTCATGCAGACTCGAGTCAGGAGTGTAAAAGAACTTGGACAATGACTGTAGTATGAACCTGAAAAACTCAACTCTGACAACCCACAAGTCTGGATGTGCTTCCTTACTTTTTGTGTGTGCATGAAAGACTTTGTGGAAGCTAGCAGTTCCAGTCAGGAGACAGGACAGGATTAATCAAGCAGGAGGCAGAGGGGAGGAAGGCGGGAGCAGCTTCTCTTGTCCATCTCTGAAGGAACCAATGGTTTTTAGATGAAGAAGAGCAGAAGGAAGAGCCCAACAGGTTCGCTGGAGTCTGAGAAGCCCAGGGAGGGGCTGTTCCAAGCGTTCACGCTTCACTTTCCAATCTCATGGCTCCCATGGGCTCTGTTACTTGGGAAGAGGAAGCTTCATTGCTGGCACCTCATGGGTCTACTTCAGAGTAGAACTGCAAAGAATTGGGTTGTACCCAGTGGTGGTATCTAAAACGGGAGGAACTGGTACACTGGGCGGGACGTACGTGTGATTGGCTGCCCGCCCATTCGGTTCCGCTGCCTGCCCCCCCCCCACTGCGCAGGCTGCCCTGGCCTTGGAGGGGGCGCCTGCTCGCTGGGGGGGACGGGTGGGGGCGCGCTGGGTGCCTGGGCAAGCAGCGGTGGGGGGCGCCAACCGGGGGCAGCCCGCATGGCGGGCAGGCGGCAGAACGGAACGAACGGGCTGCCAATCAACCATACGTCCCGCCCAGCATTCCAATTCCTCCCGCTTTAGATACCACCACTGGTTGTACCAGTAAGCCGCCCAGCTCAGCTGCTGCGCGCAACCTTGCAACCATTCGCTGCCTCTTTCCCCATTCTCATCCCACCCAACCCGGCCTTGCCCAGTTCATTTTGGTCCATGCCCTGGCATGCCTGCTTCACAAAACCATCTTGACTCAAGAAAAAATGACTCGAGTCACAACTTCGGAGGAGTCAACAAAGAGCAGCCGCTAGGACTCATGCACAAGATTAATTACAGGAGGTGGAGACTCAAGACTTGACTCAAGTCTCACCACAGGGCCAAATTGCCCATCATATACCCTGACCTTGCTGGATTTTGCTATCAGCCATACGAACATACCTTTCATAAAAAGAGCTTTCAGGAAGGGACAGGGCACACTTGGAACCTGTATTGGAACAATGTGTTTCATCACTTCAGCCCAAAGGCATGTTTTTCCAGCTTGACTGTTTCTAGTGTCCATTCATAAGATACATTTCTAACCACAGGTCCAATTAGTTTGGCAGCTTGTACTGAACCTCACAAATTGCAAATCCGAACTGTCTATTACATATCCAAGGGAAAACCCCTTCCTTTCAGTTTATGCCCGTATTGTTACACTTCTACTGTAGGGAGAACAAGTCAATTCCCATTTTGGTGCCAACCACTCATGATTGGTCGCCGAATGCTTGCAGCAAGTTCTCCTGCTTGACAAGCTTCTGTGATAAACAACTGTTGACAAATGACATTGCCAAGCAGAGTTCGCAATGAGTGGATTGTGTTCACGCAGACAGGCCTTCATTATTTCAATGTATAGGGTTCTTTGGAATTTGTGTTCTTGTTTTCTTTTGATTGAAAATCAAAACTTGGGGAAAATCCATCTCATTGGCAGTCACATCATGAATTGTTTGGGAACATATCAGACATGGAGCATCAGAGTCTGCTTAGCCTGGAGGCCCACAAGCAACAGGAGCCCTGTAGGTCCCATCAACCATGTCACAATGTCACTGAGAATGGAAGAGAATGGAAGAGTCGCTGTCAATTGAGAGGACATCTGCAGAATGTCCTAAAGTAGTCGTCTCTGCATTGGGAACTGCATCTCTTCCATTCTTAATTCTTAATTGATCGTTTTCTGATTTGAAGGACAGTGGCCTAGCTACAGGGGTACTGGGGACTACTTCTGAGTAGAACTGCAAAGAATTGGGCTATACTGGTAAGCCTCCCAGCTCAGCTGCTACGCGTGAAGCTGCTCCCACTTGCCACCTCTGCCCCCATTCTCATCCACCAACCCCCCCCCCCATGCTTCCCTTCAGAGCTGTTCCAAGCAGGGACAGCAATGTGCAGATGCTGGGCTGAGCATTGCCATTGCTTCCTGGAATGATGCCAATTGTGAATGAGAGGGACCATTTACATGGTGCTTTGTACCACCTACAGTACTTACCGTGCAGCCCCCCTGTAGCTATGCCACAAGTGAAGGATCCTCAATCCTTCCCCTTTATTGCGCACATTTCACTTGTTTTTCTTCTAACAGGACATGCCGTTTTAGCATTGAATGCTTGATTCTTGAGCTCACTCCTAGGAGCCTATTCACACCATCAAAAGTAGTTGTACAATGGAACATAAAAGGCCTCCCTTCCCAAACTGGCTGGGTCTCTACTCCCAAAGCACCATGATCCTCTCTCAACCCCAACCTACCTGCTCCAGCATTGGTTCAGCGGCCTGCCACTGTTGTCTGCTGGTGGCTCACCTGCTCCCTCACCATTGTAAGCAGACCACCTGCTCTCATAGTGGTTTGTGCAATGGCAGCCAGAGCTGGTGGATCAGCATAAGGCCACCATCAGATTGGGCTGTTATTCGAGTTGCTTTGTGGTCCACTAATGCTCTATATTGCTTTGCTGTTAGGCAGCGGTGTTATGCTGCCGGAACGCTGGGCGGGACATCCGGGTGATTGACAGCCCGCTTGTAGCGTTCTGCAGCATTACGCCGTTTGCGTAACCAATTACGCCGCTTGCGTACGTTACGCAAACAGCGTAATGCTGCGGAACGCGACGGGCGGGTTGTCGATCACCCGGATGTCCTGCCCCGCGTTCCGGCAGCATAACACCACTGCTGTTAGGTATAGTCTCACAGTCAGGATGTTACTATACAGGTTGTCTGCATACCAACACATGACTAAAGAAATATGCCATCCTATTACTTCCAGCAACTAACAAATGCCAAATAAATGTGATGTCGCAATTGGAGCTGCAACCAAACTGAACACATTGGTTGATGGTATAGACATGAGATTTTCTTGCTGTCGTAGCCCTGACTGTTCTGATTCCACAATAAACCAGAAGATTGGAAAATGCAGAAATAACGTGTAGGGCTCAACTATGATATGTATTTATTATTGCAGATGCCTTTTTCAGTTCTCCATAAAATATTCAGGAGAATTAATTATGACACGAGGCTTTTTGACAAATCAACATTTGTCTGTCACACATCAGTACCCTTAATTGACATTGCTGTGAGAACAGCAAGCACAAATGAAGCTTTCAGTGTATACTGTTGAGAACTGACAGCTGCAGAAAGAAACTGGGATCCAAACATTTGAATTATGCTCTATCATGAGTCTGTCTTCCACCAAAAGAGTTGAAGAAGCCTTAAGAAGAAATTTATGGTTTTTTATTTGGAAATTGGCTAGTCAGGGATCGTCTTAAAAACATATTTCTTTCTCACAGAGCTAAAGATGGTTGGTGAAGAGAGTTTCATGTAAATTCTTCTCTCTGCCTATTATTTCCAGTATTCAGAGGAGATTCATAGAATTCCACCTTGGCCCTTAGTGCACCACAGCAGAAATCTTTTTTTTTTTTTTTTTAAATCCATTTAATGCAATATCGGCCTGGATTTAGACCCCACAGAACAAGCTCAGCATGGGTAATTTCAATATATTCTACCACAGCAAAGATATTACATCTACAGCTTCTGGTAAATATTGGTATACAGAGAAAAGGGATAAAATCCACATTTTTCATTCCGAGGTTGCTCTCTAGATTTCTCGCAAAAAGCTCCGTTCAAGAGAGCATCTGGTCAAATATATTCAGCTAGATGTCATCCTCATAGAGGAGAACAGGAATGAAAGAATTATTTCATATCCTTTTCCGCTCCTGGATATGCTCTGTGTGTGTGTGTGTGTGTGTGTGTGTGTGTGTGTCAATGCAATCCTATACCCTGCGCAGTGTCGACACAACAGGGTTGCATCAACGCTGCACACTTAGCACCGACACAGGAGCACTGATCGGCACCTCCGTGTCAGCGCTAAGGCAACAGGCCCATTGCGCCCACGCAGCGCTTCCCTCATGCCGGCCGAAGCTGGCCGGCGTGAGGGAGGCACCATGACAGGGCGGGCCTGGGATTGGTGGGTGGAGGGTAAAATGTGGGCGGGACAAGGTCAGGACATGGGCAGACTTGGATTGGGCCATAAGGCCAAATCCTAGGACCGCCAGGAGGCCACGCAGCCCCAGTTTGGGCTGCGGGGTCTCCTCGGATCTGCGCCTGCTGTTTAGCAGGCGCAGATCTGAGGAGCGCATAGGGGAGGCTCCAGCCTCCCCAACTCAGCGTTGGATTTGGCGCTGGCCGGCTGTTCTTGCCAATCCAGTGCTGGGTAGGATTGCGGTCTCTGTGTGTATTTGTGTGTGTACAGGGGGATGCAATTTCACCAGGCAACAAGCCTTAGGTGGGCAACAAGCTGAGCTTGAAACTATTTACCCAAAATTATGAAAACCTT
The DNA here is from genome assembly GCA_029204185.1 of Lerista edwardsae. Taxonomy (NCBI): domain Eukaryota; kingdom Metazoa; phylum Chordata; class Lepidosauria; order Squamata; family Scincidae; genus Lerista; species Lerista edwardsae. Next base: position 1,087,600 of record JAJKFI010000012.1, read on the forward strand.
GATAATTATGAATAATGCTATCATGCTATAGAATATTGGAAAGGTAATTTAATGCAGAATACAATGAAATAAATCAGAGTATAATAGCTTCATTCTACCAAAAGTTATGGCCAAAAATCCAGAAAATGAAAATACAACTGTCATGTAAAAATCACCGTTTGTTAAAACCACTATTTATGGGAATAATGCTATTGTATATCTTTTAATGCAGAATTCATGCAGAGTGCCATGAAACAAACAGGAGTGTAATATCTTCATTCTATCAAAAGTTATGGCCAAACACCTGTGAAAACAAAAGTAGAACTGTCATGCAAAAACCACCGGCTTAGATAACTTTCAGAGTGGACAAAGGAAAGGGAGGAACCATGCACCCTGAGCTCCTTGGAAGAAGGATAGTATGAAAATGTGGAAAAATATATATATGAATGAATGAATGAATGAATGAATGAATGAATGAATGCTTTTGTCAAATGGGGGTGTTAAAAATGTATGGGGCCTGGGTGTCAAATAACTAGAGAAGCCATTGTTAGCAGGTGATTGGGGGCTTGGGGCAGCAGGAGAGGGCATGCTGCTGGGGGGGATAGAATGTGGGTGTCCCACCATTTTTCATCTTTTTGAAAAGCTCAGGAGTGACATCACTGGAGCAAATAACTGCATAAATTGAGATTTTCATCAGAACCAGGATGCAAACAAAAAAGGTCTACCCTTCTGTGATCCTGGGGATTGAATTGCTGCCTTCCCCCCCTCCCCCCTTAAAGGGGAACAGGGCAGTACTCGGAAAGCTGGTAGGTCGTGACCCACCAGTTTGAAGAGCATTGTCCGATAGTGTTTAGTAGGGTTTACTCCCAGAAAAGCATGTATAAAATTACAGCCTGTGGGTAAGTCCAATTTAACTCAATGGATCTCACTTCTGAGTAGCACAGAAACGAACCGAGCGCCAAGTGCACCCATGGCAGGGCGATGAAACCGCACCCCCAGCACATCGCCCCACCCCCGTGCATTGCTCCGCCATGCCTCCCTGCGCCCGGAATAGCTCCATTTTGGAGCGAAACGGACACCAGGGAGGGCGGGAGGGCCAAACAGCACGGGTTAGCGCGCGGGTTACTCCGCGCAATGGCGCCCCGCTCCTGCAGGCACCCATGGCTTGCGCCACCCCAGGCTACACCCATGCTCCGCCTCTGGAGTAGCAGTGACGTGTAGTGAGGGTGTGGCAGGTGAGGCCGAACTGCCCTATCCAAGTTGTTTGAAAAATGCCCCACTGCTGTGATCACTCAAACATTTAGAAGCCACAGGCTTTGTTTGCAGGATAAGAGCCACCGCAGCAGCAGCAGTGGAGGCACTTCTCAAAGAACTAAAGTAGGGCAATTCTGCCTCACCTGCCACACCCGCACCGCACACCGCTGCTGAGTAGACATGCTGGTGCAATGACAGTGCTACTCATGGATGGATGTCCATATGGTACTCAAGTATCACAAACTAAGTTTCCTTAATGAATGTTCATACGGCATCACCCTGAGTGAAGAAATTTCAGCTCCTTCTCCCTCATTGCAATTTCAATTAAGCCACACCTTTTAAGACTACTAAACGGCTCTAAATCAATAGCACAGTGAGACTTCATTTATTCCCAAATACTGTTTCAACCTTTATTTAGCTTGGTGAGTCATTACATAGGGTTGGTGCAGTGTCTCCCCTTGAAAATGTACAACTATTGATTTTTGTGTGTTTATCTATCTACGGATTCTCTCCAAGTGTCAGAGAGAACAGAGAACATGCCAAACGTTTTTTCTGCTTTCATTTATTTTTTAACTTTTTTGGCCCGATGTACTCGCATCTTTGGACAGTTTGCCTTTATATTCAATTATTTAATCCAGTTAAGAACAGAATTCATTAACCATATCCACCCAAACCATAGATCTGTGGTTATAGTTCTGCAGCTTCACAGCAGTAAGATATAGCCATTATCTTTAATGTCCAAACAGATTTATTCAACTGGCTAGTGAAAAGTTACAGTCATTAAGCTTGTTTTCTTTGGACTCAACAGCTAATCCTGGTAGCTATTATGTCTCCACAGAGAACAGAGGCAACATAAATACTCGGTATGCTAGACAGGTATTCAGTATCCATCAGAACCTGGCTTTGGATCACGGAGGTGGAGCCTCATTAACAGTGTTTGGGAACAGAAGCAACACTTTTCTTCTGGCAAGGAAACGGCGCGGGACTGGGCAAGTTTGGAACAATCTAACTTTGAACAAACTCACAGCGAAATCCAACCATTGACGTACCATTGATGCAACAGCCTTGCATAGATGCTACATCGTTAGTGCCAATATGGGGGCAACCAAGCAGCAGTCCAGCGTCGGCGCTAATGCACCAAGACCGGCAGTGCTGGCTTCGGTGTTCCTGCGTTGCGCGTCCTCTGCGCTGGCCAAAACCAGCTGGTGCAGAGGAGTGCTGAGGTGGGCTGGAGAGAGGGAGTGTGTGGGGCAGGGAATTTTGGCCATAAGGTCGAATCCTAGGCCTGATTCCCAAGTCACACGGCCCCTATTTGGGCCGCACAGCCTCCTCAGATCTGCGCCTGCTGTTTAGCAGGCACAGATCCAAGGAGTCCATAGGGGAGGCTGGTGCCTCCCTGTGTACAAAGGCGCAAATGTGCCCTTGCGCCGGGGAGACTCCAGCCTCCATATACTGTGCTGGATATGGTGCAGGCCCACCAGCCTTGCCATTCCAGCGCAGTATAGGATGTGCTCTCAGTAAAAGTACTTTTCCTTGACCAGCTAGCTATTTGTTTGTTCAGTAGCATCCTTAGAGGGGGCAGGGCCCTACGCTTTGCAAGGTGCCTTACCTTGCCGTGTAGACCGCTCCTCTCCCTTGCCATCGTAGCCATTCCAGGCTGCGAATGCAACACAGAGGCATCTCCTCCTTGTTGCTTTTGCAGCCCAGAATGGCTATGAGGGAGAGGGAGAGGAGCGGTCTACACGGCAAGGTAAGGCACCTTGCAAAGCGTAGGGCCCTGCCCCCCTCTAAGGATGCTACTGAACAAACAAATAGCTAGCTGGTCAAGGAAAAGTACTTTCACAACTCGCCTTGAATTCAAAGGGACCTAAACGTCTAATTCAGTGATTTTCAACCATTTTTTATCTCACGGCACCCTGACAAGACACTAAAATGGTCAAGGCAAACCCAGAGGTGTATCTTCCCTGGGCAAGAGCCCTGGGCGCCAAAGGGAAGGTGGGCACCAACTGCACGCACCCCAATAGATTCCTCAGTTGTGCACCATCAGCAGTCAATTGGGCAATGTTACCTGGCTGGCTGCTGAGAGTGCACATGTGCCAATAGCGTTCTTGACTGGGGAAGCTATGGGCATGCATGCACCCTCAGCCAGGCGGTCAATTTCCCACAGCTGGCTGCCGAGAGAGAGCGAACGTGCGCCAATTGGAGCACATGCACCCTCTCAGCTGTGGCTGAGGCAACTGAAGTAACAGAAGTGTCTGCTGCATGGGCACTCCCAGCCGCCGCTCAGGTGAAAATGTCCCTAGCAGTGGCTCAGCAGGCCTGTGCACCCCCCTGGCTTCCCAACTCAGGTAGCCATGGAGGTGCCTGCTGCCTGGCTGGGCTCTTGAGGCTGTCAGCAAGTGCCCAATAATGCTGACTCCTGATGCTGATTTATGGCTCATGTGTGCAAAGGCCTTGTATCTATGGACCACCATTACATTTTTAACTTGGGGGAAATGTACATTTAAAAAAGAAAAAAAAAAGCTTTGGGATTCAGAATTTATTTCAAACCTTTCTATTGACTTAAAAACCAAAACATTTCAAGTAGAAAGCTGATTTGTGGATTAGAGGGGAAGTTGAATGGTGACATCACAGACACCAACCAATCAGTATACACATCAGCTCCTACTGATGCGGAGACCTATTTTTTTAAGCCTGTCCTGAAGACAAAAGGTTCCTTTGGATTGAAAGCAGTGAAGGAGCTTCCACATTCATCCCACAGCTAAAATACAGCATCTGCCTCCGTGCGACCTTTAATGGTGTGACAGATCTGAATCTTAAATGCAAATGTTGGCTTAAATTATGTATGAAGCGGAGCCAGAAATCACAAATATTCTTGAAATTGGCCACTAGGGCAGCAAACAAATGTCCCACAGACTCCCCTTGCACAAGGCTCCCTTTTCTCTTTCAGCAGTGACTAATGCAGCAGTCTGTCATCTGCCATGGTAGTACGGCCACAGCAAGGCTGGGTAAGTAGCTTTGCAAGTACCATTTGCCAGTGGCAGTTTCAGGGCGCAGGCATATCCAGGCACGTGTCAAAAGCCCTAGTCCTCATAGAGGCCTTGCTGATCTGCTCGTCACTGCCCTGCAACAGCCAATGGGATTCTCCCAGGGTCTTTCACGGATCCCCATTGGCCCAGAGAGAAGAGGAAGGAGGAAGTGACCTGGCATGTCTTCCTCCCCCTATAGCCAATAGGCAGTGGTCCTGCTGCCTGGGAGTGTTGCAGGGAAGGAAGCTGGGGAGAACGAGCTACCCTTGTCCTCCCACCCAAGGTGGAGATGCTGCTGTCCACATAGCCACCAGGTAAGGGGGCGGGAGAACCAAGCTGGGTGAATGAACAGAAGCAAATGGGGGTAAGCTAAGGAGGAAGAGACAACAGGCTGGGGAAGAGTGAGCCAGAAGTGGGCAAAGTGGGTGGGGAGACAAAGGGTGCATAGTGAAGCATGCTCATACAAGGAAGGGGGCCCAGAACTAGGCTGTGCTCCAGGGTCCAGCAGCCCCTGACATTTGCAATAGCAGGCAACAGCAGGCCCAATATAACCCCTTCCTGTGTGCAATAGCACTGTTCCTCCATGCTTCTCCGGTATTGCCAAGGAGAACCATTCACGGCCCTTTCCTCCTCATTGGTCATTGCTTCCGTTTTCTGCAACAAGGGAAACTTGGGCAGCGACTGTCCGCTGTAGGGCTGGAGAAGATGGTACTTCTGTGAAGAGACAAGGGCTGCTCAACCTACGTGAAAGTCCAAGAGAAACGCTAGGAAATGTAAGATATGAACAGCGCTTTTTGTACAGTTCAGACTAGCCCGTCTTCTCCTTATTACAGCTGACAGTGATTTCAAGAAGAAAAAAAACCCACGCTTGTTTCCTCTGAAAGGAAAAGTTCATCAGACTTGGGGAAAGTCGTGCAAGTTTGTAATTAAAGTCAATGAAGAATTTAGGAGGTGGCAGGGAAATTAGACAGCGGGGACTGAATACAAATCCTACACACAGCACCTTGGCTGTGGTCCCGCCGAAGCGAGAAGATTAAGGCATCGATTCCACAAAGAGCCTTCGCCTGCCTTCCGCTCTAAATACGTAAGTCCATCTCTATTTAGCAAAGCACTTAGGCCTGCGTTTAGCGTCACAAACGGATCTTCAGGCATTTAGTACTAATGGCGAGCTTAAGTATGCTGCTGTAATGCTAACCACTGACGGAACTGGTCTAACTGCCCAGGACTTAGTGTGACTTTGGCCCCTGCAAATTAAAACAAGACCAAACAACCCAGTAGCTGTCTGGGCAGCCTCTTCCCCCGCCAGCCACAGGTGTGTGTGTGTGTCATATCCAGAACAGGATCTGGCGCTAGACATTTGTGCAGGCTGCGGAGGCAGAGAGTGCGCCAAGAGCATGGCATCGGAGTCTCACAGCAAGTTCTGCTTACTCTTATTTATTATTGATACATTGCCATTGGCGTACATGGCACTTTACAGAGTATCATAAGCAAAGGAGTCAGGTCAACGTTTCAGCAGGGGCAGTGATGACAAGGAGGCAAGTGAGTTCAGCGATGAAAATGAGCAGCTCACAGGGTTTCCGTTCGTCAGGCTTTGCTTTAAATGGAGACAAAGGATCAAGGGACTGAACCATACAATTCCCAGGTGGCATGGCTTTGGAGGAGGCAGCGATAAGGCGCCACGGTGCTGATTTTGCAGGGAGGTTCGGGCACAATGGACGTGCAAGGGAGAACAGCAGGAGTCATCCAAGAGACTGTACCCCATGTTTCCTTTATCCCAGTCTACCCACATGGTTTTTGGAATTCAGACTAAAGCCCTAGGCCAGTGATGGCGAACCTATGATATGTATGTCAAAAGTGACACACCATGACATTCTGGGTGACACACCAGAGTTCACCAACACTTGACAACAACTGAGTTTGTTTTATTTGTATTTCATTTTTGTAACGATTTGATTTTTTTTTAAATAATAGATAGCCCCACACATAATTGTGGTGCATTTGTTAGATACATGAATATGTAAATAATTCTCTTTCGTTTTGGAGGGGGGAGTGTCAGGCCAGCAGAGTCAAGTTAGGCATTTTGGGGGGGGGGGGCATGGCAAGCCCAAAACATTCACCATCACTGCCCCAGGCAGACATGTCTGAATGAGCAGCCTATGATGAGGGGGCAAATGGGAGCAGGTTGGTTGGCTAGCTTCCCTCCTCTAAGAGTAATCTGAAATGCTGGGTTAAACTAGATGTGATTCTCAACAAATAAGAGTTCTTCCATTGTTTCAAGCATGTTGCATTTGCAGGGGGGGGGCACACAACCAACTGGGCCAAAATGGTGGTAGGAAGTAGGAAGGCTTTAGCAATTTGCTCTTGCAAATTGGTTCCTATTCCAATGGTTCCTATTCTAATCGCACATACACGCCCCTCTCTGTGCACTGTTTTTAATGGAAATAATTGACCACTGTAAGACCAGAACTTTAACAGGGGCAAAGGACACAAGACCCCAGCCCTGCTGCAGTTTTGACCTGGCTGTCACCCTACTGGCATGGGAGTAACAAAAATTGGGAGTTCCACTAATGTGGTCAGGGTTCTATCTAATTTCACCCCTTGATTTAGACTGGGGTGGCTCAGCCTTATTCCTGACTGGATTTGCTGCAGCAGTTGACCATTACTCATTACTGTTCCTGTTTCTTGGTTCTCCATAGGCAGTTACCCCAACCAGGACAGGAAGTGTGAACTGATGGTTGAGCTGCTGGTACTGCCTGAATTGCTAAACAGGAGAATCTGTGGTCATGTTTCTGGATGGGAGATGGAAGCCAGGCTATGACAAGCTGCTGTACGCCTTGTGACAAGACGGAGTCATTGATGAGCTGATTAGCCATGCCGTGAGAAAAGTGTGGTAGTGTGTGAGAAGGCCAGCCAACAAAGAATGGAGATAGACCTTGAGGACCTGTCCAAGCTTGATTTACAATTGCCTCGATGGCATGCACTGTGAAGGCTATATCTGGGACTGAGGAGTCTGAGAAACACAGAATATAATAGCAAAAACCGCATTGAAAAATGGTGGTGTAGACTAGGCTGCCCATGTAAACCACGTTCAATGCTATCTACAAAACAGAGGAAGGCAGTATATAAATACCAATATAAATAAAATAAATACATAAACTGATACAAATCCATGGAAGCTCCCCACTCCCAGAACCACAGACCATAAGCCAGGCCCAGAGCATTATCAGCATCAGTGACTGGAGTGATAGACCATCTACTCCTTTGCCAGACTGCTAACCTACTTGTTCCAAACAGGATCTTGCTTGACAGGTAGTTGTCTCCTCCTTGCCATTCATCTTCCCTCAATCTGGCCCTCCCTATCTCTCCTGGTGTGTCAGGCAGGCATTCACCAGGCACTGCCTCCCCATGGCTGGTTTGATGCCTGCACATCATTTGTTAATGAACTGGAAAGAGTTCTGGGGACTGGACAGTGCCACTCACTTCTCTAATTTTTCCTGTGCTGTGGTTAAAAGGAGTGTGCCTGGGAGGTGGGGAATCATTTTCTGTCTCTGTTCATTTTCCTCTTCACACTCTGTATATGTTCATGAGGAATTGTACATGTGATGTCATGAAAAATCACTCAGTTTTGGTCTCAGTTTTAGAGCACAATCCTAACCTGCAGTAAGGCCGGCACAGTTTGGCCAGCACAAGGGACACCGTAAAGTATGATTGGACCACGCTCGGAGTCAGAGAGGCCAGCAGACAGATGAGCGCCATCCTCCCTGAGAGTGGTCCAAACGTGCTTTACAGTGGCCCTTGTGCGGGCCAAACTGTGCCGGCCTAACTGTGCTGGCCTAACTGCAGGTTAGGATTGCCCTCTCGTTTGTTTTGCTTCCTACTGGTACCTCTAGGTTTCCTAATAACACCTTCATAGTTTTCCTGCCAGTCCTCATGGCACCATATTTAAGGTCCTTCATGGGATTACTTCTAGGAAATCTTCGGCATATTACCCATCCAGCTTGCCCAGTTTGCAGGACAAGGCAATGCAGACATAGCCTGCTTTCTTCTAAGTTAAAAGCAAAGAAGCCACCAGGGTTCATGGTACAGCATCTTCCCAGACAGTAAATTGTTCCTAAGTAATGAAGTAACTCCTCCTACTCAAACTGGATCTTGGCTGTTCTCATCGGGAAGGCTGAAAAACCTTCCTGTTCTGATTTTGCCTTTGTTTGGATAATGGTTCCCACTTGATGGCTTAGACCACACGTGAGCAAGTCAGGAGTGTGTGGGAGCTACTGGCAGCCTGTATTCAGGCATTCAGATGATGTTTGCTAGATTGGCATCTCCACACTCAGTCTATATGTGCTGATGATCCCACCTGGGATCCAAAGTCCATTGCTATCTACTTCTTATATAAGAAATAAGAAGTAGACATTGTCCTTTAAGAAATCTAGATTAGAGATAGGGAGAATGTTTTACATTAGTACAGCTGTCTCAATGGCTTCCCCTTGAAACGCTTGAGATTTTTTTTTCTGTTCCCAAGCGTTGTTTTTCTTTTAATTTCAAGAAAATGGTGATGTGTTGGAAACTGTCTGTTCTTCTCTTCTGAGCAAGGAAAACTGCAATGAAACTTTAGTGTCACATTGTGCCTGCAAGAGGAATAACGTTCTCTGATAACGCTTACAGTCTGCACGATCCGTTTTAATTTCAAGCCTTCCATTATTTACAAGCATTCCGGTTACATTTAAACACAAGGGCCTTGAGAAACTCTTCTCCAAAAGCGATTCAGACATATATAAACAAACCCATACAAGCGGACATATGAAAGTGTTTACCAACCCTTGAAATACAAAATGGGTCCTTGTCATTAGCTCATCGCTTGCCAAATCAAACACCAATCAACCATTATAACAGTGGTGCTCTTTCCTCTCCCACCCCCTCCCCACTCCAGCCCTCTCTGGATATATTGACTTACAGTCCCACCTCGACTTCACTCCCTCGAGTACTTTGCTCATATTTTAGCCTGATTCTTTGTTAAGGATTTTTGGATGAATTGTATTAAGCCTGGTTCATGGCTAACTTTTAATTTCCGCCTTCTTACTTTACAATTCTCTCACGAATACCGTCATCGTGAGAGATGTGTGGTCATAAAATCATTTATTTCATTTTGGTCATAACAGAGATAATGGGTTCTTAGTGAAATTTGCAGACCAAGGAATGAATGTTCCTAAAAGAATGTACTCATGCTCCTAAAACAGTATGATATGGATGGGAGTTTGGCAACTTCATATCTGTTTCTACTATAACTCATTACACCAGCGGTCTCAAAATTGAAGACCGCTGTGGTGGGGAAAATCTTGCCCGGCGTGAATGGCACTTTGCGTTCTGCTGGGGAAGCCACAAAAGATGCAAAAGATCCCGACTACAGCTCCCAGGAGTCTCCTCTGTGAGGAGTGCCAGGTGTGCAGCTTGCTGGGGCAGCAGACCCCTGTAACGGATGGCCGCAAAGACTTCTAGGGGCTGTTGTTGGGGTCTGTTCGGGCTTCCCCAGCAGAATGCAAAGTGCTGTTCATGATGATAAAGGATCAGGAGGGCACCGGTTCTGGCCCATGGGCCGGAGGTTGGTGCCCCCTGCATTACACTAATAGCCCAATACAAACCTAGTGAGAAATGCACCCCAGTGGTGGAAATGCCGCTGCTGCAGCAGAAGTGCCACTGCGGTGATGTGTGCAATGAAATCACCAGTGGACATGGCTGGCAGCTGCATGCAAAGGCAAGTTCAGAGGCCCTCCATGAATGGGGGCGGGTAGTGGGAGGAATGGGGTGAGGAGGGGGGAGAAGTAGGGAGTGTCTGGACAGGGAGGGGCTTGGGTGGCAGATGGAATGGGGAACGGAGGGGATGGATCCTGGTGACACTGGCTTGTTGTTCCAATAAATATGCCACTGTTTCACTGTTCTCCACAGCTTCTCATGCTATGGGGCCAACATGGCTATAACTATCTTTGTTTGTGGATGCATTCATTTCATGGTAGATATTGTGTGAGCCCCTTTTCTATTTCAGTTGAATGAAATAGAATGAACCTAATATGTCACTAACTTTCTACCTGTGTGATTTAATGCCCCCACAGACTCCTTTTCCTAGCGGTTTACTTTATTATCGATTTTCCCCTTCTCCTTTATTTGGTCAACACAACAGCTCGCCCTAAGTACAATGAACAAGGGAAAGACTTTATTTGTCTCTAGGATCATCATCTAGCTTGCTTAGGATAGCTCTGCTGAATTTTCCCTAAGCTGTGGGAGTGGTCTTTCATTTCTCCGATCACCTGCTACTGTCAGATCTAAGCCTTTCATCTTTTTGCTCGATAACATTTAAGCTCCTGCTTTCGGCTGCCTGCAAGGTTTGTACTGTCAAGTACAAACTCAGTAAACATGCAGGATGTGAATATCCATTTGTTTTAATTATCCACATCACATAATCCACCTTGCTCTTTTGCAAAACATGCTTAGAAGCTTCTCACCCTTTCTTCTCCTGTTCTGTGTTGAAGGTTGTTTGACATCAAGTTTATTCATATTTTAGATATGTCCTCAGGGTTATAATTTGTTAGACAGTTGAATTAAACAGTGTTCTAATTCTTTGGTTCTATTGTCATTAAATAGGCATTTTTTTAAAAATTATCTTCATGTGAGGAGATCTGTACAGAAAAGATGCCTACTTTATTTTTAAAGGACACAAATAGCTTATTCTTAGGGATAGGAACATTGTACAGTATAGTGATATTTGTGCAATGCATTTGGTTTTCAAAATCTTAGCAACTCCCAGATCTGCAATTTGTACTCGCATTTGCCATTCTATGGGGTGAATTTCTAGATTCTGGAATATATAGTATTGTAGATAGGCAATTGCAAAAGAACTGATGTAAATATCAGCTATGATCCCTGTAACTGACACAAAGGCTCCCTGTGTGTTAGGAATCTCATTGTTTTAACTAGCAGTAAAATGCCTCTCATTCTGGTGGCTATGTTTGGAGAAAGGAACTGTACATTGCATGGATACTTGGAAATGTGTAGTCCATCTCTTTGCACTTTACATATTACATCACCTTGTGAGATCTTAATTGGTGGGAGCCTGATTGGATGTATGGAGTAGGGCCCAGCTTCTCCCCTTATTGCCATGGCATCCCCAAGTTCATCATCAGTAAATGTCCATTCACTTATATGAGAAGAAGCAAAGGGGCACATTCAGAAATGTTATTCAAGTTAAGTCTAAATTTGCTCGGATGCCTCTAGTCCAGTGTTATTCAAACTGTGGGTCAGGACCCACTTGGTGGATCGCGACCTGATATCAGGTGACTTGCGGAAAGCTGGGAGCAGCCATCTGGAAAACTGCAGACCTTGCTCTTGTTATAGTCCTTTTGTGAGTGTTAACAGTTTGAATGGTCATGAAGGGGTTTTTTAAAATTTTGTTTTTAGTTCAGTGCTTTTACATCATATTTTGTCCTCATCTTGCTTTCCGTCAGGGCTGTTTCATGATTGTGCAATTGCTGCAGTCAAAAAATGCCAATTTGCATTGGCTCATGTTTAAGTGATCAGCAAATTTAATGAAAACGTTCCTCAAAAAAAAATACTTTTGTTTCCCAAAAATAGCAAATGTTCACCAAATTTAAGACCATCTAAAAATCCTAAAGTGATAACCACATATTGAGTTCTCACCATTTTCGTAAAGTATTTGACAGTCAAAAAAATGGGCGTATAATTCTGCTAGCTAAATAATAGTATTGTTGCGTAAATGTCGTGTTATACATTTGGTGAACTTTTACTAAATTTGATGAACATTTACTAAATTCGATATAACCATGGTTTGTTTTTGGACCACAGTGCTAGGGTCTCACCGTTTAATTTGATAAGCATTAAATTTGTCCGCATTTTCTTTTTTTTTGTATTTCAGGAGTGTCATTTTATTATGTTACAATGATGGCACTTCCTGCTTGATGATGCCACTTCCTGCTCCAACATCACATCCAGGTTAATGAAATCACTTCCGGTGGATCCCAACACGAGTGCCATTCTAAAAGGTGGGTCCCAGTCTAAAAGGTTTGAATACCACTGTTCTAGCCATTAGCAATAAAGTATGCTCCTTAGGGTGTGCATTAACAACAACAACAACAACAACATGGCAGGGAATGGGGCAGAACAAGGAAGCTGAAACAGAAAGTACATCTGGTGGTGATGGCATGTGATGGATCCTATCCACTCCATGGGCAGTCTCCCCAACTCCTTTCTCTCCTTGAGAAACTGAGTTTCTCTCTAAACTGAGTTAGGCTGGTATAAGCTAAGCCAGCAAAGTTTGGCCAGCACAAGGTCCATTGTAAAGCATGTTTGAACTACTCTTGGAGTCAGGGAGGATGGTGCATGTCTGTATGCTGGCCTCCCTGACTCCAAGAGTGGTCCAAACACTCTTTATGGGGGCCCTTGTGCTGGCCAAACTTTGCTGGCTTAGCTTATACTGGCCTAACTCAGTTTAGGATCGCGCTCTAGGTCAATATTAGTTCCTGGGCCAGTACTGTCCCTCTAGACTTGTAACAGCTGTCCAGAGTATCATGCAGAGGACTTTTGTAGCCCTGCTACTTAAGATGTACCTGGAGGCACTTGAGCGCATGCACCAACTCTGAGCCATGACACTCTAGTTATTGTTGCGACAGGAATGTGAGACCCCACACCTGACAGAGCCTGCAGGCGCAGGTGCTTGCCTTTGACTGCAATTCAGAAGGGATCGTTAACTCCCTGACATGTAGTCACAGTCAAGGTAAATGGGGGAGTAAAATTAACCCAATTCACAATATTTATGGATCCACCTTGGCTTCGTTTAATTACCTGAATTATTCAACATTGTATAAATATCCTTCACATGCCAAGTAAGGTTGCACTGATTACCATAGTAAACAATCTTGTTCATCAGGTGAACACTAAAAAAAGCTCCATTTAGAGCTCTGGGAGCAGACAGTCGAAACTTCAGGCAAGCTGGTCCTTTTTCCCCCCAGCGGATTATTGAGACGCGGCGCTCCGGCACTGCAGTGTTACGGACAGAGGCGGCTGGTGACACCGGAAATTAAAAAGTTAACAACAGGCTTTGAATATGAAACGCAAGCCCTTGCCCCATTTGCACGGCTGATATGAATCTTTTTGAGCAGAACAAGGGCTCATTCACACACACACACACACACACACACCCCGCGCACATTAATAAATGTATTTGGAGCGTATTCATTATGCATGAAGCATGACGGAGGTAGATAAAGACCTCGTGTACTGTGTACCTTCAAGTACTGAGAAGCCTTGGTGACAAATATTGCCAAAGATTACAGGGGCAATTTCCCTGCTTGCCTTCATGGCTTGTTCTTCCATTGCAAAGGACATGACGCTGGATGGTGCTGGTGCGTTGGCCCACACGGCGTGCTCGGACGTCATTAAGTGCATTGTAAATGACAAAGAATTCAGTGAGCTGCCTCCGAAGGAGGGCAAGGAGAAGGACACTCAAGCAAAGGAACCTCTTGGCACAGCAGCAGCTGCAGTCCCAAAATGCCTGCCTCTGAGGAATGCTTTGCAGCAGAACTGAATGGGATGCGAAGAGGTTCAGATGTATGAGGAGATCAGCAACAACTCTCCTCGTCTTCCTTGAGCAGAGGTGCAGTCTGTTGGCACAAGAGGCACTTAGGATGCAACCCGGTGCCAACTGTACCTCTGGGGCAGGTTCCTCATTTTTGGTCTTCCTATACTTGAATGCTTCCCATAGCACCACTCACTCAATGATCCACAACCCAATCCTATGAGCGGGGTGCAGCACCAGAACCTTCATTCTGGGGATGCAGCGCACATTATGGTGATTGTGAAATGCGACTCGCCATAGAGTGCTGCCTGCCTGCTGGCACAAACCATGAGCAACTGTGACCAGGTGATAGTGGCCCTTGATGGCGTCCTGGCACCAGTAGGTTGACATGGGGGGAAGGCAGTGGGCAGAACAGGGCAGAGGCAGGCGGAATGCGGTAGGACCAGGGCAGGGGTGGTGGTGTGTTAAGGGTGGGATCAGATATCAAATGGCAATAGCTCCATCAATCTCTTATCCCCCTTCCCAGTCTCAATCCATGTACCCAGGTCCGCTAGGTCTTGAGCTAGCAAAATCGCTGGTGCAGGTCTAAGTAGATCCATCAGGCTTACCCCTGGACAAGAGGACCAACATTACTCACCCTGCAGGATGTAGGACATGGTCTGGTGGTGGTGCTATATCGGTCTGTGGTGGGGATTTTGATAGGATTGGCAGGTGAACAATTTGCATTTCTTCTGAACTGACCCTTATGAGAAATGATTAAAAAAAACTGGTATTAATCAAGAAGTCGTCCTTTGCAAAGACTTCTGCTGAAATTCCACATTTTCACTGATCAATCTATCCCAGTGCCTTCATTTCAAATCTATACAATTCTTCAGCTCAACAACCATAGTGCAAATAAGCATAATGTCCAGATAATTACAATTCAGAATAATGCATCCTTAACGTATATGTATTTAATTATGTGCACTCTGGCATGGAGCCTTAGATGCCACTTACCCTTCTACCCCTTCCCTTAACCACAATTTTATGTTGTGCGGAATGCAATCCTAACCTGGAGTTAGGCCAGCATAAGTCTCTTGTGCACATTCCTCCCTGACTCCAAGAGTGGTCCAAGCACACTTTACACTGTGTTTGCATCACTTCTGAGCCGGCACAAGTGACTTGTGACAGTCTAATTTCAAGTTAGGATTGCGCCTGCCACTTATTAAAATTTTCTACTACAGATCGAATGCTCCCGTGCTTCATTAAACTATACTTTGAGAAAAAAAGGTTTTTCATTCAAATCCTAGATTCTTTTGTTTTGGATCTAACATCTTTGATGAGACAAAATACTCCTTTGATTCAAACAGATCAGATGCAGATTACAAAAAAAATTGAAGAGCCATTATGATTGTTACCCACAAAAATTATGTAACCTCCATTTGTCCCTATGTGGCGGTTGGTCTCTGATCAGCTAATTAGACTATCTCACAAGCTGTAACAGCTAGTGGGAACCACGGAAAATGTGGCAAGGAAAAAAAAAGGCATACCTCTGTTGCTATCATTAATCCTCTTCGGTGGAAGACAAAGATCAAATAGTGCATTTTTTTTGCAAAGTCTCTTCTCTTGACTTTCTGCCTTTTCGGAGGTAGATATCATCAGGGTGCCGTGGAGAAATGACCTTTTAAATCTGAAGCATGAAGATTAGAGGACATCAGATTAGAATGTTTTGATGTAATACTACATATTTAAAGGAGAAAAATGTTTCATAGCATGCCGTGTAAAAATCCTCACGCCAGTTAGCAATGGAATTCTCTCTCCCACTCCCCACTCCCCCACATACAGTTTCCAGTCATAAATAAGAAAGTAGCAAGACACTAGTTCATCAGGCAAGATAAATGAGAGGCAAAGTATTTTTTTTTCAAAAAGCAATCATGATTTGTTTGGCTCTGATTTGTTGGCATCTCCTGATCCTGACCTTATCGATGAGAGGCAGGTTTTTTTTTTTTTTTAATGTAATTAAAATAGCACTTGGAGCCTCTTCATTGAATAGCTCAGACAAGGCAAGAGTTCACTGATGAACTTGGGAACAGCAAGTCAGATACAGCACTATGGCCCGGTGCTTGGGTGTAGAGATAGAGGGGGACCATTTATCCTTTTATGAGCTCAGTGCATATAGAATGGGCACAGAAATTTACAAGTGACGCATGAAGGAAATTTCAGGGTTCCTTCCAAGTAGAAACATCTGAACATTTTCCAGAGAAAGTTCTAAGTATAAGGCAAATGAAGAGGTATTTGGAGGGGGCGGAGTGTCTCCACATCTGTACTGGGCAGGAGGTGTGGACTGATGATTGAACTACTGGCACTGCCTGAAGTTAAGGCTTGATGGCAGCAGCCAAAGGAGAGAACCACACTGTGAGCTGCATGTGGGACTGAGGATTGGCGGATCACAAGAATACTGGATATTTGTAAAAAAACAAAACAAAAAAAAACCTTTGAAAAAATGGTGGTTTAGACTAGCCTGCTCATGTAAGCTGCCTTGGGCATTTGCTTCGGCATGGGAAAGGCGGGGTATAAATTCTTCAAAACTATACACACACACACACACATACACACACACACACTGTATAAGGACTGTATGTATGTATGTATGTATGTATGTATGTATGTATGTATGTATGT
>JAJKFI010000012.1:1104274-1122455 GCA_029204185.1 Lerista edwardsae
GTATGTATGTATGTATGTATGTATGTATGTATGTATGTATGTATGTATGTATGTATGTTCCAGCATAACTCTGGAACGCCTGGAATGATTTACTCCAAATTTGGTACACATATGCCGTACACTCTGGAAAGAAATACTGCGGGGGTACGACACCCCTAGCACCCCTAGGGGTGGGGGTGCAAAGGGGGTGCCATGTAAAAATAATTGAAAACGGCCGACATTAGTGTCGAATCCATAGTTTTTGGGGTCGTTGAAATGAACGATGACGCTCCCGATGCCATTTAAGTCCACGTTCAGCCCCCATCGGCATGGGGGGTGAGAAGGGGTGCAAGATACAGTGCTTGGAAATAGAATATCCGCAGCAATCTGGTGGTGGCGTAGAGGACCCGATTTGATTTCAGATTTCACAACTCATCCCACTTCTAGAAATACTGTGGGAGTGAGACACCCCTAGCACCCCTAGGGGTGGGGATGGGAAGGGGGTGACATGTAAAAATAATCAAAAATGACCGATATTAGTGTCAAATCCATAGTTTCCGGGGTCGCTGAGATGAATACTGACACCCCCGTTGCCGTTTAAGTCCACGTACAGCTCCCATCAGCATGGGGTGTGTGAAGGGGTGAAAATACAATGTCCAAAATGACCGACAGTGTCAAATGCATAGTTTTCGGGGTTGCTGAGCTGTTGGTGACAGTCCCAATGACATTTAAGCCCAAGTGTGGTTGAATAGAACCAATAGAATTCGATAGAACCTTCTGGAAATTTTTAGAAATCATTTTGCCCCGGTCTTGGACTCCAGTCAAATACTTGCCATGTTACCAGGCGTAGTCACTGAATACAATGCTATCGATACCGTAGTAGATGCCTATGAGGTTGTCAATTTCCCGTCTGACTTCCTAAACTCATTTGATCCGGCTGGATTGCCACCACATTGTCTTTTACTTACAGTGGGATCTCCAATTATTTTACTATGGAACCTCGACTCGCCAAAACTTTGCTACGGCACAAGGCTGTGTGTCAAGAAGATGCTGGGTACTGTAATTGAAGCAACTATCTTAACAAGAAAGGGAGACGGTGAAACAGTTTTTTTCCCCACAGATAACACTCATTCCAACGGATCTCCCTTTTCACTTTAAGAGATTGCAATTTCCAGTGAGACTTGCATTCTCGATCACGATCAACAAGTCACAGGGCGGATCTACAGAGAGGACAAAGCTCTAAGTGTTACAAAAGCCTTACCCTGTCATGTAAATCCCTCCTCTCCCTTGCTGCTGTAGCCAGTAAGCAATGCCAAGATGTTGCTTTTCCCTGTGAGGATTGGCTAAAACGGTGCAGGAGAGGAGTGATTTCCACTGCAAGGTAAGGCTTCTTGCAAAACTTAGAGCTTTGCCCTCCCTTAGATCTGCCTCTGCACACGGGCAGTCCATTAACTGCAGAGTGGATTTGAGATCGCCATGTTTCTCCCACAGACAACTTTCTGTTGCTTTCTCAAGGGTGGGTTCACCCAAGAATTTATTTATTCTTGCTCCTGGAGGTGAAACTAAAAATGTTCTTTATAATCAAGTTCTGAGTTAAATTAATATAGTGAATTTGTAAAAGATTTTACTTTATAAATTTTATACTGTACTTATACTTTTAATTTCCTGTGCATAAAATTACTTCGATTTTACACTATAGATAGAATTCATTCCTTTTTCTGTATAATAGAAGCTTGGGATACATAAATACCCAGGCAACGCCAGATAAGGACAAGCTAGTAAATAAATAAATCTGGTGGATCATACCAAGGGTGCAATACTAACCTGCAGTTAGGCCAGCACAATTAGGCCAGCAAAGTTTGGCCAGCACCAGGGACACTGTAAAGTATGTTTGGACCACTCTCAGAGTCAGACATGCGTCCTTCGTCCTTTTACAGTGTCCCTTGTTCCAGCCAAACTTTGTTAGCCTAACTGTGACGACCTAACTCCAGGTTAGGACTGTGCTCCAATTCTAGTCCAAGATCCTGTTTCCCACAGTAGCAAACCAAATGCCTCTGAGTAGTCCATGCAGGACATAAAGCTGACAGCAACCCTTTCCTACCATGGAACCCCTACATGCTGCTTTTGAACCTGGAGGCAATGTGACTCCATGACTTGGAGCCATTGATAGACTTGTGAACATGAATTTGCTGAACCCTGATCATATTGACATTGAGTTTATATTTCCTTTCTTCTCCAACTTCTTCTTCTTTTTTTTTTGGTGTGTAGTATAGATTTTCTTATATTCAACATGGAGTTCCCAAGGAGTTTCGGCTACAAATGCAAATCTAGCATGCTATGCTGACCCCATTTCTCAGACTGACAGATCTCTTTGTTCTTCTTTATGAAAGCTTCAGTGGCACTGCAAAGTGACATATCCTTTTTCATTGTTGACATGCTACTGATGCCCGGATTCCCATTTAAAAAGGGAAACGCTCACCAACCTCTTTTAGAATGCTTTCAGAGTATCAACATGTTTGTAGAACAGGTATAGATGTATATACCTGGACTTCCAAACACTGTTTGACTTTGAAAATGTCCTTCACCAAAAGCTATAAGCACTTAGTTGTCATACAATAGGAGACTAGATCCTAATATAGATAACTTTATAAGAATAGGAAGAAGAACTTGACTGCTGAAAAGTGCATGGAGGAATTGGAATGGGGGCTACTTTGTAGCTGGACTGAATGAGATTGCGGGTGCAATCCTATACTGCGCCGGAATGGCATAGCCGGCCATCCTGCACCATATTCTAATGCAGTATAGGTGAGGCTGGAGCCATCCCACACCAAGGGCACATTCATGCCCTTACCCTAGGGCAGTGGTGTCATTCAAATGATTTAGGAACAGGTACTCACTTTTGATTGGCACTTGTTGGGGTCCGCCCACTGGAACTGACGTCATAGCCGGAAGTGAGGTCATGACAGGAAGTGAGCTCATAGCACTCTGCACATGTTCTATTCCTAGGAAGCCAAACATGCTTAATCAGAAATCATGAGCTAAGTAGAGAGCCAGCACTAATTTCAGCCCTTAATTAGATCCCTAATTATAATTAACACAGGCTTACAATTATTAATTTATAATATATTAATAATATTTGCTCATTAATAATTCACACAAGAACTAGCACAGCGGACCGAGCACGTTCTCTGAATGAAGCCTGTCGGGACAGGGCAAGAAAAATTCCAACACTCCTCTTTAATTACATCGCAAATAATGGTCAATCAAGGCCTGTGAAAATCACACAACCACATTCCTAACGGGAAAGATCATAGGAATGAGTGCACACGCATTTTCTCGGCAGCAGGATTTGAAAATGTGAAATCCTCATGACAGAAACACAAACTGGAGGAGAGAGGTGAGGACTTGGCAGCAGGTGAATCAAAATGCACAATAAACAGAAGGTGTGGCAAGCAAAGTCCTTCGCTTTTGTGGCTGCTGCTAGTTCTTTCATCCTTCACTTGCCTTCACATGGGCAGAGGCAAAACTATTTTGCAGCCTTTTTACATAGGTTTTTTTTAGAGGCGCACGGCACACAGTTCTTCCCCACGCGTAAAATTCAAACGCACGCGAAGCTTCGCCTCAGTTGACGCCTTGCACGATGCACGAACTGGGCGACCAACTACAAGCTCCTCGCTCGGCTCCTTTACTCTTTTTGGTGCTTCCCCAAGAGCCCGCGCCCCCTGCCTCCTCCCCAGGAACGTGACTGAGTGCGGCTGCTCCTGCCAAGGCGCGCACCGTCACCAGGATGCCGCTGATTGGCGCGCGAGGTGGCGCGCGCTGAATTCGTGTGGGAGAGGAGGTGACCCTCCACCCCCTTGTTTGCATTGTGCAGCCACTCGCGCCTTGCATGCGAGGCGGCAGGGCCGGGACGGGATTGTGTGGAGGACTCGGCTGCTGCTGGGGTCACTGCTGCTTCCTCTTTCCTCCTGCTGTGGAGGGAGCGCATGGTGGTGGAGGTGAGCAGCATCAGGAGTAGTAGCAGCGACACTTCCAGCACGGGCGAGGAGGAGAGGATGAAGCGTCTCTTCCAGACCTGTGACAGGGACGGCAACGGCTTTATCAGCAGGCCGGCCAGCAAGGAGCAGCAGGAGGGGGACGGGCAACCAAAAAAAGACCGCCCCAGGCAGCCTACCTTCTGCTTGCTGCCTTATTCTCCTCTTGCTCTGCTGCTGCCGCCACCACCACACTGCCTGCCTGCCTGCTTCCTTCGAGTGGGCAGGGCCAGCTCAATTAGCAACCGGTACGCGCGTAGTGGCGCGTAGTGGGTGCATGACATCACTGCCCTAGGGGAGGCTCCAACCTCCCCTATGCGCTCCTCAGATGTGTGGAGCAGGCGCAGATTCAAGGAGACAGCATGGCCCGAATCAGGGCCGCACAGCCTCCCAATCGGGCTTAGGATCAGCCTGCCCACATCCTGCCCTCGACCTGCCCAGAACTTCCTCCCACTCCCACCCCATCCCAACATGGTGCCTCCTTTGTGCCGGCTGGCTTTGGCCAATGCAAGGAAGGCGAGTGCGAGAGCAATGGGCCCGGCGCTGTCTGCAGTACTGGTCCCGTTGCCTTAGCACAGGGGTGCTGCTCGGTGCCCCCGCATCGGCGTGAATGCAATCGCGCCAATGCTATGACGTAGCAGCGCGACGGGCAGCCCAGGATTGCGCTGTGATATGCAGCTCCTCCTCAGTGCCCCCTCTTGGTACAGGTGTATTTGTGTCCTAGATGGTTGTATCCTGGTCATTTGTGTCCTGGTCATTGACATCCCTGGACATTAACATTGGGTTTTTGTGTGTGTGCTGCTTATTTGCATCCAGCTATAACTGAGCAATAAACCCCATGTTATATATCCTAAAAACCTAATCCTAAACTGCCCAGGTGCCAAGGGGCAGGCTCCTCAGGGGAAGGGAACATTCATCCCCTTCCTCTGGGTAAGTGCACTGGCAAATCTCTGGGTCTCCACAAGTCTGCACCGGCCATTTTGCCAGTGCAGTCTTGAGGGCCTCCGTGTCAGGCCTCATGACACAGTGGATAGCAGGGGTGCTGACTTGATTTTAAAATTGGGGTCCCATGGCCACACCCCCGACATGGTCATGCCCCCAGTGTCAAGGTGGTTACGCCCCCTGGTGTGACCACACACCCTGACATCGCTGCCCGGCCTTGGAAGTGGCGGCCGCTCACAGGGGGAGGCCCGGCCTCAGAAGCGGAGGCTGCTTGCAGCAGCCTCTCCTGAGGCTAGGGCATGAGGTCACCACGGCAATCACGTGCCCTGGCCTCAGGAAGGGGTGCTGCGGCTCGACAGCGGCTTCTCCTGAGGCCAGGGTGCGCATTTGCAGCGGTGATCACATGCCCCAGCCTAGGGAAGGGGTGCCGCAGCCCAGAAGCAGCCTCTCCTGAGGCCAGAGTGTGTGATCGCCGCCACTTGGCCTTGGAAGCGGCTCATGGCACCTGCTTGCGAGGCCGAGCAGCAAGGCAGCCATGCCCCCTTCTGAGGCTGGCCAATGACGCCTCAGGAAGGAGCTCATTGGCTCGATTGCACTGCCCTCAGCTGGGCCTGTTTGCTGCTGGGCCGGGCGCATGCATGGGGGTGCCCCACTACTTGGGGGTGCCCAACATTATGGGTGTTGAGTACCCATTGCAAATTATTGTGGGTGACAGCAGCATGCCGGCTCCCACGGAGTTGGCGCCAGTGGTGGATAAGATCTGGAGGTGGAGGTCACTGCTAGTCCCACCCTGCTCTGCACATCCCCTCACCCAATTCCACCCTCCCCACACCCTCTCTCCACCCAGCTCACGACGACTGGCGGTAATACCACCTGCTGGCACTGGGGACTGGCATTGGGCCAGCTCCAGCTGTAAGCCACCACCACCAGTGGAGTGCCTTATGGCAGTTTTGTGACTCTGGCGCCAGCGAAGAATAATGGCCAATACCAGGACACATTTGACCAGGTAACAGTTGTCCAAAATGCAATAGTCCTGTCACTCCCCCTTTGAGGTTCTCTTTTCTAAGAAGGGAAGAGAAGCAAGCCCACCAGGGACCACAAATAGTAGGCAGAGAGACCCACTTCTCTTTGTTTCTATCTTTTACAACAACCATGATTTTATCTGGAGTATATTTCAAACATGTTTCCCACACGGCCAACTTCCTATTGTTTGGATTTGAGAAAAAACAAAAACAAAGCTTTGTTGGATGTGAAAGAATGAGATAATTCCAACTGGATAATTCCAGCTGTGATTAGAGGATTATAACCCTGGAATTATGAGAAATGACACCTTTCCCCCGCTAGGTATTACCAAAGCAAAATAATAAAAAAAACCACCACTAGTAATTACATCAGTATATTTTCATGTATTTCAAGGCTCATCACAGCATGACCACATAAGAGAAAAACACAAGGATAAGATACAGCATCTCATGACTTCGTTCAGGAGCGCTAATCACTTGGATGAACAATAGGCTCAAATGAACTGATTACCAAAGGACCTCAGAAGGAGACACTGTGTTCCATTCTCATAACAACGTGGTCATTGGGAGCTAGTTAGCGAAAGTATAACAGACCTCACAAACACATTCTGGAAGGCACCACTGTGTTACTAAAGAGGATTCAGCTCGGGGGGGGGGGAAACAAAGCACAATGACCTTAGAACCAAGAACCTGGCTCTGCTGCCATTATGAAAACAACCTCAGAGCTAATCATGTCAAAGCTTGCAGAGACTCCCTGCTATGGAAGGGTATTTACATAAAATAATAACCCTATTGAAAATCAAAGTACAATTGCAGGACAAGATCGTATGAAATTCTAATTTTGTATCTTTGTTCTACAAACAACTCAAATGAAGGCCATCCAAAGGTCTTCCATAATTTTTCTCTTTTAGTCCTAGGATAGTATTAAATCTCTAATGCTCACCCTATTGACACTGGCCAAGGTGCACAACTGATTGATTACTACAACTTACAGGACCACCAAATTGTTTCTTTTTCAAGTGCTTCTGATGCAGAAAAATACCCAATTTAAGTCATGGTTTCAAATATTGTCAAATATACGAAACTTATTTTATTATTTGAAGAATTGGTACCCTGTTTTTCCCATGCCAAAGCAAATGCCAAAACTACTTTTGTTTCATTGTAAATAATTTAAGTTAAAGGACATGGAGTCTTGTAATAGGATGTAGTATAGTATATCCTATTACTGTATATAGTATGCTGTAGTAGTTGTATATATACAGGCATGCCCTGGTATCTGCTGGGATTCCGTTCCAGACCCCACCATGGATACTTGAAACAGTGGATTCTGGAGACACCTTTTTAAAGATAGTATAGGGGAATGTTAGTGGTTTTGCTGCAACAAGGTAAAAAAATTGTTTAATGTTCCCCTATCTTTTAAATAGGGGATAGATAACTGTAGATAACTGTGGATAACTGCGGTGCTATCCTAACCTGAAGTAATGCCAGCACAGTTAGGCCAGCAAAGTTTGGACAGTGCACAGACCACCGTAAAGTATGTTTGGACCACTCTGGGAGTCAGAGAGGCCAGCACACAAATGTGAGTCATCCTCCCTGACTCCGAGAATGATCCAAATGCGCTTTAAGGTGGCCCTTGTGCAGGCTAAACTTTGCTGACCTAACTGTGCCAACCTAAGTCCAGGTTAGGATTGTGCCCTGAAACAGTGGATATTGATTCAGTGGATACCATAAACCACAAAGATATGGTACATTACTTTCTGCCAGAATGGGGACATTGAATATATTAATCTAATTTTTTCAGTAGTTCCAAATTTGCAGTTTCTACAAAAAAAACAGCAACCCATTTTTCATAACACAAATCTCTAGAAAGAATCCCTTTTAGAGGGCCTGGAGAATGCTCAAGCAGATTGGGTGGATTTGATGTAAATCTTCTATGACCATTCATCCGCACATGAGAATAGAAGATCTATGAGATACTGGGAGTTTGCTACGGGAATGGCTCTGATGAAGGCAGAACAGAAGAAATCTTGAACTCTTCTGTCAAGGTAAATCTGTTAACTTATAGGGAGCATGCTTTCAAAGTCTTGTTAATCGTTAAGTGGCACAAACTCTTGCTTGTTTCAAACTCTTGCCCTTGATATCTCACGCCAAGAATGTAGATCATAGGTCATAGATCTGGGCTGTGTTCATGCAATGCTTAACAAGATGGGTTATCTACCTGGGTGCACTGCAACCATTTTAATTGAGGTTTTTGCATAAATTCATGACATCACTGCTGTAATTTAGATGTTAATCTGAAAATGATTCTGTTAAAAATATAGTCAGTACAAAGAATCTTTGATATTCTAATTGGCTGGTAAAATATATGATGCCAACAGCAGCATGAATGACAATTGTTGGACACTGCATACAGGAGAATCTTTTTTAAACAGTTACATGCGAACAGTTGCTCCTTGACTGGCTAAAAATTAGCACATCAAGTTGGTATCTCTTTTAAGAATTCAACCCTTCTAGTTTGCTACTTTTTTCTTTTTAAAAAAGCTTCGTGTGGGCATAAAATGGCTAGAAGACTATGCTGTTTAAACTAGATGTTTAAAAAGTTGAACAGAAGGTAGGGACAGCCCAATCCTAAGCTGCCCAGACCCTACAGGAGCAGCAGTGCCAAAATGGCGGCGGCTGCATCCTGTAGGTGCTACGGCAGCCATAGGAGGCTCCTTGGGGGGGGAGGGGATTTTCTCTCCTTCCCCTGGACAAGGGTGTTGGCCCAGCAATGGGCCTCCTCAAGTCTGCACTGGCTATTTTGCTGGCGCAGACTTGAGAACCTCCCTGTCGGACTGTTCAACCCAACACGGAAGATAGGATGTAGCAGTGGAGTCCTGCTACAGTCCTGCGCTGCCCCTCCCTCTGCCCAGTTTCATGCTCTCCATGCCCTCCCCTTGCCCCAAACAAGCACACTGCAGGTGGTGGTAAAACTTACAGCTGGGTTGCATGGCGTCAAGTCCTCCTAGCGCCATAGCTGAACACCTACTGGCGCAGACCCAGCGTCACCAGTAAGCCTTTACCACTGGTGCACGAAATGCATTATGGCACTTTTGTGACACAGGCACTGGTCCAGATAGGATTGGGCCCTTAGAAAGTTGCACATGAAAAGCACAGAAGCATTATGATATCAAAAACACAACTGCTCCTGTTTTCTCCTCTTGGATTGTGTGAGGAAGCTGAGACCACAATGTCTTTTCATGCAAATTGAAATCCTTAATTACTCTTTGATCTTTGGATAACCTATTTGCTTTTCTCATTAGTGGCCTTTAGCTAAAGTCTTCACCCAGCAGAGGCTTACACAGCTAATGATGCTATAGAAAAAGAAATATTTCGAAGTTGCCACTGCCTGCAGCAAGTCTAGAAGTACCTGCACCCAAAGGGAGAGAGAATGTTTTCATTATCTCATTATTCCCATTTTTTCTTTTTTAGATAGACAACAAATGTTGATCAGTTCTGGAAGAAAAGCTCTGAAAGTCAAGAAACAAAAGCAAGAGTTTTCAGGTATAACAGGCAGCCATTTTCTTCTAGGTAAATTCTTTTCTAATCTTTCTGTCCTGTTCTAATTTCTAATTTTCCTGTCCAACTTGGAACACTTTGCAAACCTTAGCTCAAGTCCATTCAACTGTGTCTGTGTGTGTGTGTGTGGGGGGGAGGTAAGTAACAATATTGGGCCTTTATTTTATAATTTTACTTACTCTGATATTGCATTTGCTTTTATGCTTTGCTGTCCCTTTAAACGTGCAGAAATTTCTAGCCATGAAAATAAAAATAGTGCCAAGTCTCCCTAAAACTATCACAATCATATGCATGTTCACTCAGAAGTCAGTTCCACTGTGTTCAATGAGGCTTACCAGTACTTTCAGAAAAGTATACATAGGACTGCATAGCTTAAAATACAGAGCTGCATTAAAGCTACAGTCTAGCATCCACTAGATCTCATCGTAATGATGATAGCGGATCTGTGGTAGTCAATGGATGCTGAATTGCTGCCAAAAGGAAGCAAATAAAGCACCTGTGTATGGGTATGTGCACCAGGGCTACACAGAAGTCCGCGCTTCTCAGGGTAAGGAAACAAGATATTGTTTTTGCTCCCTTCAATATCTTCCATATGCTCCTTTGAAAACAATGTGTTGGGCTCCTGAGACTAGGATCTGGAAGGGTCGAGTGCAAGTCCAAATGAAACTGGTGTAGCCCTTCGTTCAGAGGGAAACCATCTAAGCTATTTGAAATGCCTGGTTTGTGAGTCTTTGGGAAAGAAAGAATACTGTACAATGTTGTTTATTAAAAGGAAACGGGATGATATTTATGTTCAGAAATTGCTTATTTCTGTGCAGCGGCTTTGTTCCTAACAACATCAACCACAATTTTAAAGACTTCTACATTTCCTTACCCATATAAAGTAAGGCATACCTTTATCTGCTGGGATTCATACAGTATATATTTTATTTAACAATCTACAATATTCAATGGGATTATTGAACTTGATCTGGACTTATACTCGTGTAATGGTGCAAATACATGGGATCTTGGCTTCCCCATCCTCTCCCTTGCAACCCCCCCCCCAAAAAAAAACAAACAAACACACAACTAGCTTAGTCACTTAGCAAAGTGATTCCATCTTTGGGGGAGGGCATATTCCTTGCCTGTAGCCCTTTGTTCAGACTATAGAGAACCATTGTTTAGCCCAAACTTCAGGAACCCTACTCTGTCCTTTCTCCCAGCTCTCCTCCCATCTCTTCTCTTTCTCCAGCTTGTGTTACCACAGGCCCTTGTCCTTTTTTGCTGATTTAAAGAATTTATAGCCCACCTTCCCCATGCCAAGGCAAATGCCCAAGGCGGCTTGCATGGGCAGACTAAACCACCATTTTTTTTCAATAGAATTTTTACATATATACATTATTCTGCGATTCACGGAAGTCCCAGATGTTGACTTCACAGTGTGGTTCTCTCCTCTGGCTGCATGCCATCAAGCTTCAGACTTTAAAAGTTTTCCTATTTTTCCTTTGTTATACAGCAACCAATTGCATTAAGGGCCTAGCCATGCAGAGGCGTTTCTACAGGGATGGCAAAGCTCTAAGTGTTGCAAGAAGCCTGACCCTGTCATGTAAATCCCTCCTCTCCCTTGCTGCTGTAGCCAGTAAGCAACACCAAGATGTTACTGTTCCCTGTGAGGATTGGCTAAAGCGGTGCAGAAGAGAAGTGATTTCCACTGCAAGGTAAGGCTTCTTGCAAAACTTAGAGCTTTGCCATCCCTGTAGAAACGCCACTGTAGCCATGTGAACAGCCCAAGTCTAATGGCTATCAAGCTGGCAGAGGTCCACATTGGCTCACGGCAGCTGCTGAGGCTTAACCCTGGGGCAAGCGAATAATTGTTTCTTTACCCCAAGATGGCCTCATTATGCTAAAACCTCCTCCACAGGATTCAGCGGAAGCCTTGTTGACACTGCTGCATCTTGACACTGGGAGTTAGAAATGTTGGATGGCTTTTATTTTGAATCACCTTCCCTGCTTTTGTAAAATTGTCCCCTCAACACATATTTGCTTGTTGCCCCTTCACCCTTGCCTCCCTCATCCTTCCCCCCTGAATCTTTGAGCTGTTCCACTGAAAAGTAAAAGTAAGAGAAAACAGTTTTATTCTTTCATGGATTTCTGTGTTTTCCAAAGGCAGAAGTGCAGACAGTGGTGGTAATGTGCTTTTATTTCATTATCACTGTTTTCTCCTATCTCTGGCCATTGGCCACTGCACAGGGTCCCAATACACGTGAAAGATTTTTGCCATATGCGCAATTAATGTGTATTTAAAAGCACACCTGGGAAGAATGTGCAAATGCATAGGGAAGCTGGCCTCTTCTATGAGTGGGAGAATAACCCTGCACATAAATCAATGGGCACAATGTGTCATTACAGTGATGCCTTGATTGCTTCTCAGAAGCCTCCACAATGTGTGGGTCTTTAGATCATAACCACAAACATACACAGCAGAATTACATGTATGGGATGGACTCCAACCCTGAAGCTAATGCTAGGAGCCCTGGAATTTCCCTGCATGTGTAAATGCCTCATGAATCTGTCTGACTGTAAATAAATGGCTATAACAGCCACATTATAGACAACATATATACAACTATATAACTTAATGCAATAGTCATAAAGTTATATAGTAAGTTAAGTAGAACTAGAAAAGCCAGTAAAGCAATATAGAGTGCAGTAATGTCTGTGTATAATTCCAAGAACATGCACATAAGAGAACCGTTTATTGATTTATTTTGCTCCATAAACTGCTTTGTGAACTACTTTTTGTTGAAAAGTGGAATATAAATACTCCTAATAATGATGATGATGCTAATAAGTGTGACACTCCTATCTTTAATAAGATGATGTGAATATAGAGAAGATAGGCAGTATGGAAAGAATGGCACCAAACATTATCAAGGGTTTTGAAAGGTTTTCAGTTGGGTAATCACCATGGCTTTGGCAGTGTGACTCAGACTGCCACCCGATGCAATTGGGTCTGCTGCTTCTGCACAATTTTTTTTAAAGTAGATGCGTCTTGTGTTCTTTAGGTGGTTTCTTCAGTTGCAGAAGTGCAAGACTTCTGGTTTAATTTCAGAATAGAAAAAAATAGTAATGAAACCGCTGTGAAATTGTAATGTTGTTGTTGACAAATACAAAATATGGTAAAATAAATATTCCCAAACCATAGTGTTGCTAATGGTAGTCAGAATTTCTGGGTGTTGTTCTTTAACCAGCGATCTAACCCCCATGCCATTTCACAAATTGCATTTGGAATGCCCCAGTTCAAAAACCATGTGACCTGAGATAAAGAAAGGTTGATCTCTGCAGGAAGAAAAAGTAAAAAACCTGAGGGCCCAATCCTATCCAACATTCCAGCACCGAAGAAGCTGCAATGCAGCCCTGAGGTAAGGAACAAACATTCCCTTACCTTGAGGAGGCCTCTATAGGCCCCTCCATCTCACACCCTGTTGGCATGGTTACACCAGCACTGGGAGGTTGGATAGGAATGGGATCACAGGCTAAATCTCCTTGAACTTGTTCTGTGATTCTTTAGATACCAACGGATCAAATGCTGTACCAATAGTCTAGTGAGGCCAATAAAGATTTTACAGCATTGGAGTTTTAAACACAATAAACATTGGGAATTTAGACTCATGATCCTCTGAAAGCGTACTTTATATATTTGAAGTTAAAATGAATAGAAATAAGAGATTTGTACGCTGCAATTATTGCCACCACCAAATTTTACAATATGTCAACTATGAAGGGCCTATAAAGGAGCTTCTAACTCTGGAAGAACACTATTAGCAATTAACTTAAAATTGTGAATAAAAATCTTCTTAGACAAGAGTATTTTACAAGGAGGAAGCTACAGAAAATATCTTTTTTCTAATTTTACCCCTAAAATACCAATGAGATTTTTCCTACCCGTTTTGATTCTAGACCATTTTGAGATCCTGGGTAATTTGTGTGAGCAGAATGAAGCCCACGAAAGGGAACTTTCCTGACTGTTTCTTCTACAGCAGCCCCTTCCGCACCCTAAAAAGCCTTTCTTCTGGGTTGTGGGAACTTCAGGAAGGCTGTGAGATGGAGAATGGGGGCGAGCTACAAGGGGAGGAAGGAATCCCCAGAATCTAGATGGAGGTACCTTATGAGGACTTCCAGGGACTAATTCCCTGCTCCATCCTCTTTCTCTTCTTAAAGGTCCTCTAACACTCAGGGTTATTTTAGGAGGCACAGGGTGGCAGTAGTGTAGTTAGAGGAGAGATAGGAAAGTACAGCAGGTGCCACAACATTTTGGGTAAGCATCCCCTCCCACTTGCCATCAGAGCCATTCCAGGTGGCAATATCCAGAACTACGCGACATCTTCTGCGCATTGCTGTCGCTGCTCGGCGTGTGGGTGTGGCCACTTACATTCATCCATTTATTTGAGATTGTATACCCTGCCTTTCCTGTACTGAAGGAAATGCCCAAGGAGGCTTACAGAGCTACTTAATAAAAGTACAATGTAACAAACAATAAGAAAAAAATCAAAAACAAAAGCATTAAAACATTAACATTAAATACAGACATGCACAGGACATTCAAAACAGAACATCCTTACATGGCATGCTGTGACACCCGCAGTACTTCATGTTTTGCCCCCCTCTAGCTATGCTACTGCAGGGAGCTGCCATGAGGATAAGGAAGATCCTTGGTGGGGCAGAGCAATCCTAAGCAGGGCCCAGGGCCGGCTTTAAGCCAATGTGGCCAATATCGTCACGTCGGGCCCCGCGCTTCAGGGGCCCCCACATTAGCAGGGTGAGCATATCGCCTATGGCTGCAGCTGGGATCTCTATGGGCTGTAAGTCAGTGGGGCTAGCACAGCAGCTTCACCTTGGTCTCTCCCACCTGCCTCTGTCTCTGAACAGCCCAAAATGGGCCACCTGGAAGCAGTTGGCGGTGATGTTATGATATCACCACCAACTACTTCCACATGCCATGCTTTGCACGTGCCACGAACAGCGCTCCTCTGGGTGAGTGGGAGCCCCGCAGGGAGGCTCCACAGGAATGCCTCGCATTGGGCCCCGCCGCTGCTAGAGCCAGCCGTGGCAGGGCCAACATAGTAAGGCTGACATAGCAGGGCTGTATCCTAAAGCCCATTAGGAGGTAGCAGCAGCAAAGTGCAGGCAAAGGGAGGTTTCCCCCTTGCACTCGCATAAGCCCGAGTCATCCCTATGGGGCTGCTTGCATCTGCGCCTGTTTTGCAGGTGCAGGTCAAC
This sequence comes from Lerista edwardsae, assembly GCA_029204185.1. NCBI lineage: Eukaryota > Metazoa > Chordata > Lepidosauria > Squamata > Scincidae > Lerista > Lerista edwardsae. Next base: position 1,119,072 of record JAJKFI010000012.1, read on the forward strand.
GTGTGCAGGAGCAGCCTGAATCGGGGCCACCCTGGTTAGGGACAGTCTTTAGGATTTGGCACTACAGCCGTGCTGCGTCACTGCCTTCATCACCACCCTCTGCGCCACCCAGTTACGCCCCCAGCACGCCTCTGGAATGCCCGCAGTGAGGTTCTATGCCAACCAAGCGCCGCCACTGCCTGACCAGTGCAAGGCCAGTGCTGCTGACGGTCGCGTTGGCACCTGTGCGCCAGCACTGCTGCTTGTGCCAGTCCACCGCCATACCACCGGCACTGATGCGCTTGACGGCACGTTTGCAACATTGCTGGACCGGCACAAGAGCATAGCGCCGATGCAATGCCAGTATTAGATTGTGCTTTCTACTTCATTCTACTTTTGGCGCAATCCTAACCTGGAGTTAGGTCGGCACAATTAGGCCAGCAAAGTATGGCTGACACAAGAGACACCATAAAGCATGTTTGGACCACTCTCAGAGTTAGAGAGGCCAGCACACAGACATGCGCCATCTTCCCTGATTCCAAAAGTGGTCCAACCATGCTTTACAGTGGCCCTGGTGCAGGCCAAACATTGCTGGCCTAACTTGTGCTGGCCTAACTCTAGGTTAGGATTGCACTCTTGTACAAGTTGGGTTCCTACCAATCCTATTGAAATGAACCCAGTTGAGGATGTGGGAACTCATGGCAAGCTGTCCAAGGCAACACATACAATGGCATTTCAGTAGCATCAGATATTCTTTTGTTTGTTATACATATGATAACATCAAGTCAGTCATCTCTTCTATTGTTCTTCACCTGTAAGTGTTGTATAGGAAGATAGAACATGTTTGCAATGCTAACAGATTTCTCCTCCTACAGACACATTGACCTTGTCCGGTTCCAATCTCAGCTTTACATACATGCTATTCTTTTTTTGCCTGTTCCCCAGGACAACCCCCACCTTCCACACTCTTGCCTCTCGCTGGCAACACAAGCCCACTTCCGCGCTGACTACCTGAAGAAGTTGTCCTCACGGACTCGTTCAGCCTTTGAGAAGTCAACCTGGTCTTCCAGTTGGCTTGGGAATATGTGTCTTTCACATTCCACGTTCTCATTAGGCGGTTTTGACAAGACACTCTTCACCTTTAATTCCCAGTCTGTAAAATGAGAGCCATAATTACTTCTCTGACAGAAGTTGTGAGGACGAATTAGATCTAAATTGCAAAGCACTTTATATGCAAATAACTCTCTGCTAAGTCTTCTTACACCATCATATAAACACATAAGGGATCGGATTTAGCAACGGCGACATCACCAAATGTAATGTAAGAGCTGGGAAACCAGAGTCAAGTGCAGCTGCGCAAATGGTTGAGATGACATTACTTGATACTGCATGTTCACACAACGTTCTCCAAATACGTAAAATTTGGGTACCCATTAATATTACATTTCAATATTTACTATTTGAGAGATATTGAAAAGGCCTTTATCATTGGATAGATTAGATACCAGATTTTGTCTTTGTCACAACGTTTTGTATTTCACAGTTGATAGCTGATGGCCCAGTGATGGCAAACCTTTGGGGCTCGGTTCGTCAAAATTTTGGATTGACTCCTGGCGTGTCAATCCCCCTCCCAAACAAAAGAGCAACAGTTCTTTATATTCTTTTATTTAAACAAAAATTACAGTCCAATCATGTGTGGTGCTATGTATTCTATAAAGAAACATCAAGTAATTGTAAAAAATGAAAAATGAGTACAATAAACTCAATTTTTGTCAGGTGTTGGTGAACACTGGTGTGTCACCCCAAACATTGTGGTGTGTCACCTTTGATCCGCGTGTCATAGGTTCACCATCACTGGCTTATGCAATGCTGCCAGAATCAAGCAACCAAGAGTTGGAAATAAAACTAATCGCCCAATTCTAACTACACCTCCCTCTGCCCCTTGCCGGGGGGGGGGAATCTAGGAGGTCTCTTTGTGATAAGGGAACTTTCATTCCTATACCCTGGGGTAAGTCTCCACTGCCAGGACGTCTAGCCAAGAGGGTAAAAGCCGCAGTCATGCCCGAAGATAAGATAAGATCTGAAGGTCGCCAGTTCGAGAACACCGGAAGTTTCCGTGAGCAGCAGACCTTGAGAATGCAGCTGATAAGATCTGAGTTGTGTCCGGCTGCCTGTGAGAGAGGAGTGTGTTGGGCCAGCTGTTTCTTGGTGAGAGCAAGAAGTCGTTTATCAGCCGGCAGGAAGGCAATTGTGTGGCTAAGAAAGAAAGGCTGGACTTGAAAGTGTCATCTGAATGCAGCAGTTCTTGTAAGATTAGAACTGATTTGTGATTGTAAAAACCCTTTGGGTTTAGAAATGCTTGCCTATGTAAACCGCCTTGAATAAAGTCAAAGAGCAACCTAATGACCTAGAAAGGCAGTATATAAATATTATTATTATTATTATTATTATTATTATTATTATTATTATTGGTTACATCAGATCTGCCTCAGCCATTTTGCTGGTGCAGAACTGGGGAAGGGAAGGGGAATAGAGATAAGATCCTGGTGCCACTGAGATCCAACTCTCCCTCCCGCGTTCTGATTCCCACCCACCCCTCCCTGCCCAGACACTCCCCCATTCCTCCTCCTTCCTGCCCTATTCCTCCCACCACCCCCTCCCAGGGTCTATAGACCTGCAGTCCTACACATAATCAGCCACAGCAGTGGCCCAGTTCTGGAATGGCCCGGTTCTGGAATGGCCGGCGGCAGCACTCACAACACACTGCAGTATGGTCATTCATGGCCACAGAACCTCCGTTCCACTGACACAAAGCCCAGTTACAGCATCAAATGTCAAATGTTACAAACAAATTTCATATTCAAAATTCAAATCCCAAATTTTGCATTCAGATTTTGAGTTGTGAGTGGGCAAAATTTAACATATTAAATAGTCCGTGTCATTGGGAGAGGGGGATGGATACTCTTCTGGATTAAAGAAGGGGGAAATGGTCTTTTAAATTATCTTGTCTGGTGAAGTGTATCCAATCTGCAGTCAAGTCACTAGGTGGTGCTATAATTTACTATTGCAGTCTACTGTAGAGACTGATCACAATGGCAACTGCCCTTACTGGTGTGGCATTCTACAGAGTTTTCTACCTACATGGACACTTGGCACAAAAATACCTAAACTCTGCAGGAGTTGTGTATTAAAATTCAAGGAATATCTCCTTTCTTCTTTTTTATCAGGCAGGACTTCAATCTGTGTTTTTTTAAAGATCACCATCAGAGAAAGTTTGTTATTAATTTCTTGAACAAGGGAAGTACCTATGACAACTAATGAAAAAGTTAAGTGACTTATTTTATTTATTTATTTTTATTTTATTTATTATTAGATTTGTACCCCGCCTTATTGTGCCCGAAGGCA
>JAJKFI010000012.1:1127455-1149543 GCA_029204185.1 Lerista edwardsae
CAGCCCTCACCCCCCTCACACTGAGGCTTGGGCTGCTGCAGGCCTCTATTTTGTGATATAAATTAATAGGGGACCATTTTTGAAATCCCAGTTCAGGTCATTTACATTATAGTTTGAGCCTAAGCCACTATACTAACTCTGCGGGGTAAAAGTAATAGTTATGCAGCAAGCAACCATGGGTTCTATACATGATATTTTGAAGAATGACAGAAATAATGAATATAATTAAAGCAGTATGAAGCCAAGGTAAAAATAATTAATGCACAACATAGGAGGTTCTACAAAGTCTCTACCACGACATAACTTTTATTTCAGGAGTTTAGTATAATCTGAACTAATTAATTTCCTTTTCTGTCAAGATGATTTAAACAAAAAAAATGTTTTTATTTCAGGCTTTCAGGTTACGCTAAACTTAAAAGACTAAAATTTAAAGTTCAGTAGATGTGAAAGAGGAATTATTATAGTCGTCCAGGAGAAGGAAAGAATCAATTTGGATCAATTTGGTAGTTGTATGTTTTGCTAGCAAATTATAAGCACCCCATTTGACTTTTTAATAGAAGTTAAGAAAGCATATTTGTTTGGATGGGGATAACCCTGAATTGTTAGGCTTTGCATGCCAATAAGTTTGTAAAAGAATAATTCTGCAAAAGACTACTGAATTACAGGTTCATTTGACTAAAAAAAACCCAGATAAGGTTAGCAGATAACAGATAAAACCGATAAAAATCCTAACTGATAAAAGATAACAGACAGGATAGCAGATAATGAACCATTGATACTATGGGATCAGGTGCAAGGAGTACCTTATCTGCCATCAGAAGAATCCAGCAGAGGCTCTCAGGAAACCAGCAGAGTGCAGTAGGAAGTGCCAAAAGATCTCTGAATGCTTCCAAAGGCTGCAGAGACCTTCCAAAGGCTGCAGGGGTCTTCAGAGTGGCACCTGCAACCAGCAGCGATCCCTTAAACATGGCAGGTGGATGCTTCTGCTGGCCATTTTAAAGGAGCCAGCACTGGTCACAGGAGCCATTCTGAAGGTCCCTGCAGCTTTTGGAAGGTCTCTGCATAGTAGATAACAAGGGAAGTAACAATTCTGCCCCTCGCAGATAAGTGAATTCACAGAGAGTGAGTTCACATATAAAGAGGACTGTGTAACTCAACCCATTTTTTTTTCTTTTTGCAACAGTATCTATCTTAGGTTGGACAGGCTCTTTTCCGTATGCTAGTTTTCTGTAATTTCATTTGTTCTCTAGCACCCCATTTTAGAGGTAGACATCTGCCTCTTGCTCTACTTTGATCAGCTGGATCAAAGTAGCGAGTACTGCTTCCACTTACCATGGAATACTGTCTCCGAGGGTTCCCACTTACAACGAAATGGGGTGCTTGTTTCCTTGGGGTGCAAGGTGACCCTTGCCAGTTCACAACAATTACAGGGTGCTAAAGAATGTTGTAAAGAAAACAAGTGGGTTTTTTTAAATGTCTGTGTATAGGTGAGTTAATATGATTGTCTGGATACTACTGGTATTTTTCAAGGACATTACAAAGAAAGTTCAGACAAGACTTCAGACAAGACAAAACTTCATGCAAGAAATCATTTTTTTTCTCTAGGTTCTTAATATTCATCAATATGCTTTCTTGAATGCACATTCATTTGCTGGATACCTCAAGACAAGGTGACATGGGCTATCATGATATGGCCTAACAGGGCTGGACCATTGATCACATGACCAGTGTGGTCACACTAAGCAGCAGGTTGTGGGGAGTGGCAAACAAACTCAGCATGGCTTTCTCGCTGCTGCCGCCTCCCTCCAGCCCAGCACTGACATGACTATTCCAATTTTGCTTTCTTCTGCTCAGTTACAGGTATGGTCATACTCAGTGGTGAAATCTAAAACGGGAGGATCCGGAACGCTGGGCGGGACTAACCTTGAGTGGCAGCCCGTCCTTTCAGGTCCGCCGCCTTCCCGCCCACCGCACGGGCTGCCCTCCATGGACGCTCCCCACTGCCGCTCGCCCACGGCACCCGGCACCCCCACCCGTCCCCCCGGCGAGCAGGCGCTTTGTAGTGCCGCGGCCACCACGGAGCCTGGCGAATGGCGGCACATGGGCGGAGCTAGGCCGGAGTAGCGTTCTACTCACAGGTTAGTCCCACCCAGCGTTCCGGATCCTCCCGTTTTAGATTCCACCACTGGTCATACTGCTGGCAGGGACATGCCTTACAGCACTTTCATGACACCCTGCACCAGTGGTATGAGCGTATCGCCAGCAATGAACACCAGTTGGATCAGGCCTTCAGTCTACAGGACCTTAGGCCAGTTGTAGCACAACTCTGCTTGAAACAGATGTGAATTGACTACCCATATCAGGAAGACACTAGAGCAGGAAAGGAGACCTAAAGATATGTCCTTTCTCAATGCAGGAGGTTGGTTGCCACACATCAACCAATGACTAGGCCATAATAAAAGTCTGATGTGCCTTTAACAGGAAGGATGAAAGACATGTAAGCTGAAAAATGAGGCAGAGCTTTGATCAGGAGAATATTCACAAAGTTGGTTTTGTCTGCCATATCTCATACTTAGGGGTGTCGCTTTCTGGTGATATTTTTTCCAAAATTTCTTGATTAAAATAGCAAATTGTGGTGTTATGGGTTTTTATTCTACAATCACATTCCAAGATCTAATTTTTATTATTTGTAAATGCTTTAAAGGTATACCCGGTAGATGTTATAGGTGATATAGTTTCAGCAGATGCAGCCACAGTATTATTTATAATTGGAAAAGTCATCCATTTTAATTCCTGGAAAATATCTTAAACACCAAATGCGGTGTTTTGTGTTTTTATTTAAATGTTTTAACCCCCCGAAAGGAGGTGTTTTGTGGTTTTTTGCGGTATTCATTAAAAAAAACAACCCACCCCTACTCATACTTCTTCAAGCATCTTTTCCCAGTAGTAATGTATGGCTGTGAGAGCTGGACCATAAGGAAGGTTATGAAGAACCTTCAGTGGACCACTGAAGAATAGATGCTTTTGAATTATGGTGTTGGAGAAGGCTCTTGAGAGCCTGCAAGGAGATCCAATCAGTTAATCCTACAGGAAGTCAAGCCTGATTGCTCCCTGGAAAGACAAATACTGAAGGTCAATACTTTGGCCACCTCATGAGAAGAGAGGACTCTTTAGAAAAGACCCTCATGCTGGGAAAGATTGAAGGCAAAAGGAGAAGGGGGCGGCAGAGGATGAGATGATTAGTGTCACCGAAGCGATGAACATGAAATTGGGCAAACTCTGGAAGCTAGTGGAGGACAGGGAGGCCTGGCGTGCTGCAGTCCATGGGTCGTGAAGAGTCGGACATGACTTAGCGACTATACAATAACAACAACAAAGTGGGGTTCTTACATGGATGCTGGATTCTTGGAAGGAATCAAGGAAACTGGGGAAAAATGGCTGCTTTTTTTTTCTATCCCTTCTGTTTCTCTTTCTATTGTAGCTGATAGTACATTCTCGGAAACTGCTGAATCTGTGGGCAATGAAGAATAATTTGATTAATTCCTTTATATGTGACATTAAGTCCAACTCAGAAAGTCAGCTTTATGTCTGACAACATTCACAGCCCATTCTTTTATGGGATATTTAATTACCTGACCTGATTATTTAATCTGTGCCTCTATAAATGGTATTTTGTCTCATTTCTCATTCTTACCCCATGCACATTTTTTCAACTGAATGCACTAAAAGATGTGCCACATGGTAATACTATCAAGAGTGATGCTGTCATACCTCACGCATCATATCACTCTTCACAGGAAATTTGAAATGTCAAGAAATAAAGTTTTTACATACTCCTATCAGTGGGTGAAAAAAAATCATTTTAGCCTTGCATATGTTTGACACTCAACACTCAGACCTGGCTGCATTATGAATTTGGATCTAAAAGCAGAAAAGGCATATAGGCCAGATGGTGATGGCATCTGGCCTAGATGCCTTTGAAAGGGGATTGGACAGATTTCTGGAGGAAAAGTCCATCATGGGCTATAGGCCATGAAGGATTGTGCAACCTCCTTACATTAGTAGTAGACTACTTCAGAGTGCCGGGTGCAAGGGAGTAGCAACAGGATGCAAGCATCTTGTCTCCTGCTCTCCCTGAGGCACCTGGTGGGCCGCTGTGAGATGCAGGAAGCTGGACTAGATGGGCCTTTGGCCTGGTCCAGCAGGGCTCTTCTTCTGTTCTTCTGTTCTTAAAACACTCACAAGAGGCCAGGAGAACTAAATGAAGGGTTTTAATATGGTAGTCCATAGAAAAAGCTCAGACATGAAGATTTGCAGTCTGTTAATCTATTTATCTCTCTTAATTGTCCAGTTTATGACCTTGGAGAAGTCACTATCTCTCCCCTATCTCACAATTGAAGTCTAAGGGCTAATTCCTATCCAATTTTCCAGCCCTGGTGTAGCCATCCCAATGGGGTGTGTGCTGCATTCTGTGGTGGTGGGAAAGCCGTGGAGGCCTCTACAAGGTAATGAAACATTTCTTCACTTACCTTGTGGCTGCATTGCTGCTACATTGGTGTGGAAAGTTGAATAGGATTGAGTGCTAAAATGGGATTACATTACATTACTCTTTACATTACCCTGGCCTTCTATTGAGTAAGGAGGATGCAAATGACACCTCAATGCATTTTTCAATTTCAGATCAGCTAAAAGCTCATGCTTAGAAAAAAAATATAAATGGCATGAGTCAGTGTTTCTCAGACCATGTGTTGGGACCCCCTTGGTGGGTCGCAACCTGATGTCAGGTGGGTTGTGGAAAGCTGGGAGCTGCCATTTTGGAAGTTGCAGGGCTTGCTCTTGTTATATACTTTTTATAAGTGTTAACAGTTTGAATTTTCAAGTGAGGATTTTTTAATTTTGTTTTTAGTTCAGTGCTTTTACATAACATTTTGCCCTAATCTTGCTTTCGGTCAGGGATGTTTCATGGTTGTGCAATTGCTGCAGTCCAAGAATGCCAGTTTTCATTCCAAGAGTGCCATTTGATTACGTCACAGCGACAGCATTGCTTGCTTGCTGATGTCACTTCTGGTCACGACATCACTTCCAGGTTAATGACATCACTTCTGGTGGGTCCCGACATGAGTGCCATTCTAAAAAGTGGGTCCCGGTCTAAAACGTTTTGAGGACCACTGGCATGAACAACCAAAAGTCCAAGAATGTTCTCACTGTTGTATTGATACAAGGCAGGAACAAAATAGCAAAATAGTTGAAAAACAAATAGCCATAAGGATGCATCGGTTAAATAGTGCTACTACCATACCAACTTCCAGAAATAGTATTGGAAGGGCAAACTGAGGAGTACCATTGGGATTATGGGAACTTTTCCCAGGGCAAGTGAACAAAAGTGCACTTACCCTGAAAAGACCTCCCCAATAACCACCCACCATAGGATGCAGCACATGCTTCCTTGGCAGCCTGTATCAGCGGGGAAGGGGGGAGGTTAGCAGAGGCTCCCACTGTAAATGAATTTAAGTTCCCAAAGGCCACTATGTTGTTGCTGTTGTTTGCTGCAATAAACGAACACTGCAAACCATCTGAAAAAGTCTCTCTGATGTGCTAGTTGTCTATGTGCAGGGAGTTTTTTTGATGCCATAGAGAAACAAAACATCTCTAATATTTATGCCCAATCCAGCAAGGATACTTCTGTGCATGTAGCTGACATGGGCTATGGGTGCTCCTTTGGATACACACTTCCATCCATGCTGCAGTGGCCATTGGAGCACCACTGACTTGACACGTGCATCATTTGATGTCACTCACAGCGCATGCTCCTTCCAGGGTCACTTGCTCCTCCTCCTCCTCGCTAGGCTGATTTGTGAAGAGGGGCACTCCTTGATTCTCCTTCCTGTATCCAGGGTTGACCCAAGTTCTCCTGATGCCTGAAGCAGGGTGACAAATGCTGCCACATGCCTGCGCCTCCTACTGCTGGGGAGCTGAGTGAGAGCGCAATCCTAAACTGGAATTAGGCCAGCATAAACTAAGCCAGCAAAGTTTGGCCAGCACAAGGGCCACCATAAAGTGTGTTTGGAGTCAGGGAGGATGGCGCACTTCTGTGTGCTGGCCTCTCTGAGAGTGGTCTAAACATACTTTACAGTGTCCTTTGTGCTGGCCAAACTTTGCTGGTGTAGCTTATGCTAGCCCAACTCAGTTTAGAATTGTGCTCTGAAAGAGGAAGTGTGGAGGAGAAGGAACTCCAGCCCATCTTTCTGTCCCCTTCAATCTTTTACAATGCAGGCAGTGGAAGGAAGAGCAGGAGCAGTGGACATAAGTGGACATTCAGAAGTGGGCACCCCTGCTAATCTGCTTCAGTGGGCAGCAGAATGGGCAGGCCCTGCCTGTGTTGATCAGCCTTTGATAACACACAATACAGACTAATGAGCACTTATGAATAGAGAAGCTCTCTATGAATGAATAATGACAAAAGATTGGGAGTGGGAGTCTGCTGGCACTGGACTGTTAGGCACCTTAATGAGCTACATTATGAAAGTTCACTGTGACGTTTACATGCTGGTCTGAACAATTTTAAGCATGCACTGACCTCTACGGACACAGCCTGCAGCACACCTTCCTATACCTTCCTTTAGATCAAGAGTGTTTATCGTTCTGCTAAGCCGGTTATACACCCACCAAGCTTCCTCCTCAAGTGTATCACTATCTGAGGTGGATCTACAGCAGTGGTCAGGGAACAGGGGTAAATTACCCCAAATGGGGTAAAAATGAAATTCCTGGGGGTAATGGATGGTCGCGCTGCTGAGACACAGCCGGGCATGCATATGAATCTATATGCATGCCCGGCTGTGTCTTGGCAGCGCGACCGTCCATTACCCCCATTCCGGTTCCGTCGCTGGCTGGCTGGCTCCGTTTTGTTTGTTTTGCTCCGCCCTTTACAACTTCATATTTACATAGCATTAATTAAGCTCATTAATTAATCAGATAAAAAGCAATGGGTTCCAATATGTAATTTTTTTCTTTTGTTTTGGCGGGGGGGGGGGTTAACGTTGGCATATCTAAATATATTTTGGGGTAAAAGGTAAAAAACCTGACCCCTGATCTACAGGGAGGGCAAAACTCTAAGTGTTGCAAGAAGCCTTACCCTGTCATGTAAATCCCTCCTCTCCCTTACTGCTGTAGCCAGTAAGCAACACCAAGATGTTGCTTTTCCCTGTGAGGATTGGCTAAAACGGTGCAGGAGAGGAGTGATTTCCACTGCAAGGTAAGGCTTCTTGCAAAACGTAGAGCTTTGCCCTCCCTTAGATCTGCCTCTGATCACTATTCTTGGAATCTCAGACGAGAGATTTGGTTGCACTGTGAATACTGCATAACAGTGGGGTGGATTGGTTGTTTTTAGTTTTTTGGCATGCTGTGAGATGCAAAAAAGAGGAATTCACGTTTTTCAAGGAGGCAAGACATGCTGTTGAACTTTGTAAATTATGGAATACCCTGCAGAAGAGCAGAAAGTTCAACCAGGTGTGATGTCACTTGAGGTGAATGAATCATGAAACAGACTGTTTCTCTGTTTGCTGGGAGCACATTTGCAAAACAATGTATTGTTTTAAGTTGCAGATCCACACAGCAGAGCAGCTGCAGTACTAATGAGATCTAAGGAGCTGCTTCTTTATGGCGGAAAAAAAAAATCCCCAAATGTTTGCAATGTCAGTTCCTTTGCAAATGGTACAGGAGCAGTTCTTCATATCTCTCAAACAGACAGAGGTTTGTTGTACTGTAGATCCTGACTGCATTTAAATTTGAGGCAATGATTGCTTTGCAAAAATAAACATGAAACACACTCAGGCTTGATTCAAGCTATCCCTTTGGAGTAGCTTCCAACTAGTCAATGTGTTACCCGATCTACCAGTAAAATTATGCTCTTTCAAGTGACCAATAGATAGAAGAGCTATCAACTGTAGATTTGTTCAGGTTCTGCCCCTGAACACAAATTTGGGGCGCAATCCCAACCTGGAGTTAGGCCAGCACTGTTAGGCCAGCAAAAGGACAGCATAAAGTATGTTTGGACCATACTCAAGTCAGAGAGGCCAGCACACAGAGGTGCACCATTCTCCCTGACTCCAAGAATCAAACGCGCTTTACGGTGTCCCTTGTGCCGGCCAAACTTTGCTGGCCTAATTGTGCCAGCCTAACTCCAGGTGAGGATTATGCTCTAAATCAGTGGTCAGGGAACAGGGGTAAATTACATGGGGTAAAAATGGGGTAAAAATGAAATTCCTGGAGGTAATGGACAGATAGGAGTATGCCCCGCCCCCTTTTCCCTCATCCTTCCTTCATGACCAACGTTCTCTCTTCTGACCAATGGGAAGTTCCTCTCACGCTTGATGGATTTCCCTTGCTTCCAATAGGAGATTAGAAGCTGCAAGGTACTTGGCCCCCAATAGGCAGCGTTCCCCTCCCTTCCCAGGTGGCAAAGAAGGCCATGGTTATTGATCCCGCTGCTGGTAGAAGGAGAAGGAAGCAACAGCAGAGAAAATGGCGGCCGTGGCTGCAACTGCAGCGGTGCCGGGTGATGGGGGAGCTGGCGAGGCCAAGCCTATTCCGGGCAGCGAGGCCGGCGCAGACCCGCTCCCAGCTGGCACTCAGGCAGCCGTGGAGTCGGCGGTGCTCGATGCCAGGGAAGAGCCTGAACCAGCTCCGAGTGGGGAGGCCAAGGAGCTGCCGCCATCACCGCACCCAGGAGCCCAGCAGGAACGCGAGACATGCAGGCATGGAGGAGGCTCTGGTGAGCGGCTGAGGTATGTGTGTGTGTGTGCATGTGCCCACAGGCGTGCGTGCGTGCATGCGTGCGTGCGTGCGTGTGTGTGAGTGTGTGTGTGTTGAGAGGACTTCTGTGGACGTGCCTCTTTGCTTGTGAGCAGCTAGGGCTCTCCCTGGGTTTGCCTTGTCTTGCTGTCCCAAGGAGTGGGGCGGGTGGGCAAGCCAGCGGGGGGGGGAGGGCTGGGGTGCCAGTAGTTGCGCAGGGAGTCAGGGACACACAGAGAGGCGGGAGGCCACGAGGCAAGGCGAACAGCAGAAAACAAAAACAAAATCAGAACTGCTTTTGCTGGCCTCTGTGTGTGTGTGTGTGTGTGTGTGTGTGTGTGTGAGAGAGAGAGAGAGAGAGAGAGAGAGAGAGAGAGAGAGAGAGAGAGCCAGCCAGCCAGCCAGCCAGCCAGCCAGCCCCAATCTGAATTCATTATAGGTATTATAGGTATACAACTAGGTAAGCTAGTTGTAACCCAGAAGGGTTGAATTCTATTCTCTCAAGATCTGCAGGTGTACCAAAACTCTTTACAACTTCATATTTACATAGCATTAATTGAGCTCATTAATTAATCAAATAAAAAGCAATGGGTTCCAATATGTAATTTTTTTTCTTTTGTTCTGGTGGGGTGGTGGTGGTGGTAATGTCAAGGGAGTAACTTCGGCGTATCTAAATATATTTTGGGGTAAAAGGTAAAAAAGTTCCCTGACCCCTGCTCTAAATCAATGCAACACCACCACCCCCAAAAAACCACCAAACCCACCTACGGTTCTCTGCCACAAGCCTGACAAGATTTCAGGAGGTATGTTGCATAACTTCCCAGCTTCTTTTGCCGATGTCTTTTATCCTCTTGATAAGTGGCTCTCTCCTCTCTGTGCTGCCTTTTGTCAAATCTCATTCCAGATAGGAAATATGCAGCCCTCCACTGGCTCTGAGATGTGCCGCTCTTCTTTTTCCACCCTGATAGCTCAGATTTGTGTAAACAAAAGTAGAGTCAAGTAGAGAGAAAACAGGCTCCTCTGGAGTATGATGGCAAGAAATACAACCTATTTGTAATATATTTAATACCTACTGGCTACAAATTTCTTTCTATTTTGGAGATGGGGGGAGAAGAAAGAGAGAAAAAAAATGTGTTTTCTCCATGTTGTCCAACATTTGATTAATATCCCAGAGTTTGCATAGGTGATAAATGAGGTGAAGACGACAGCCCATATTGTTCTCCCAGCGAAATAGAAACCTACTGAGCACAGCAGGAAAATTAATCAAACTTTTTGGATAAAGTCAAGAGAATGCAAAGTGTGTTCGCCATCTGATGACAAAAGAGAACAAAACAAAGGTAATTGCCATAACAACACATTTACTAGTTTGTGATGCTGTTGGGATGCTGAAAGTACAAATATAACAGCAACGCAGGCTGACCTTAACATTGCTTTGTCTTTCATCTTCTGCTGTCCTCTTGAGAACCAATATAGTGCAGTTGTGGAGAAACGGGCAGCCCAATTCTAACCTGCGGCAGCAAAGCCAGGTCACATGGACTGCGCTGAATCCACTGCAGGTCAGGAGCGCAATCCTAACCTGGAGTTAGGTAGGCATAGTTAGGCCAGCAAAGTTTGGCCAGCACAAAGGATGCCATAACGTATGTTTGGAGCACTCTCGGAGTCAGACAGGCCAGCACACAGACGTGCGCCATCCTCCCTGACTCCGAGAGTGGTCCAAACTCACTTTACGGTGGCCCTTGTGCCGGCCAAACTTTGCTAGCTTAACTGTGCCGGCCTAACACCATGTTAGTATTGTGCCCTAGGAGGTGACTGAAGGTGTCCTGGTGGTAAGGGGATATATTTCCCCTTTCCTCTAGTAATGCTCCAGCTTGTCCTATGGGGTTTTACAGATCAGTCTCAGCTATTTTGCTGGCACAAAACGGGAAGCCTGGTGTAATGCCAGGATGGCTAGGAGGCCTCTGCAGAGCCTGACCCCTCCTGGGCCAGATCCACCCTCATTCTGGCCCCCTCTCCCAAAAAACATCCCTCCCCACTCCCTTGCGCTGGTCATCGTGAGCATGGTGAGCTGCTCTGGCTAGCACTGCTTTTGGATGCAGCACTGGTAGGAATAGTCATAAATGTGCTTTACGGGACAGTTGTGCCAGCTCAGAACCACATTAGGATTCCACTGTGAGCAGTCAATCAGGTTCAAATATCACTTTGTGGCCTTTGGCAAGCCCCCTGCCCCCGTTGCAATACAGGCTGAGTATTCCTTATCCGGACTGCTTGGGATGGGAAGGTGTCCGGATTTTGGAATAATTGCTAAATATACTGAGAAATGCTTCCTCTTGCTGTTTTCACTGTTACCCATTTGAGTGGGCTCTTTGACATTTGTCAACAATGTCTACATAGGCAGACACCACAGAGCATAGAACAAGCACAGCCATCTAGAGTTCCCATCACAGAAAAGTTTTTAAAAGTCTTGGACAAAAACGTCTGGATTTTAGAATAGTTTGGATTTTGGATGTCCGGATAAGGGATAATCTACATGTTTGTGGATAATGCTTGCATTGCAAGGTTGTTGTAAGGATTACACCAAGAGAATACAGGTGAAGCCATTGCAAACATGGTAAAAATACTAATCATATGATTTAAGTCTCCCCATACTTTATAGCTATATAGTCCCTTTCCTTACTCTATAGCAGTTCATTGAACCTCCTGGATGTGTTATTTTAGGTGCCAGTTACAGATCTCTACAGAGAGGGGGCCTCTATTATAATAAATATTGTTTAAAGATGTATCCAGCCTTTGTTGGCATACTTCTTATTTTTGGGAATGGTATTCTACTTCAATTAACTCTCTAAAAATGGTACCCAGGAGACTCAGTGAAAGGCACCATCTATTGGTTGAATGTGTTTGCTGCATAATTCCTTTGGCTAGCACTACACCAGAAAGGACCACGGCTGTGCTAGTTAAATGTCTTTGATCTGGCTGGTGACAAGGTTGCAAACGTCAGGTTAATTGTTCAGTTGATATTGCAAACATCAGGGTAATTATTCAGTGGCTGCTGTAATGAAAAATTCCTGGACAGAAGAAGACGGAATGTGTTCAAGAGCTTAGACAGATCAGCACCTCTGTAGTATCAACGCAATTCTATTGGTCATGGTGAAGGTGAATAGATTAATTTCTACCCAGGATATAGACCCTCACCTTAAGGACATTTTAGAATGGCAATAATATGGTAGAAATAGCATAAGATGAATGAGGTTCTGTATAAGGTTGTCATCAGAATATATCAAGAAACAGAGAGATGGGGGCAAGTGCTGAGAAACCCTGACATTAAAAATGAAAGGTGTAGTAGTTTCATAAATCATATCTGCCATAAAACAACAGAGGATGCAGATCCCCCCCCACACTTTTTCATGGTGGTCCATTAACTCGTTATGGGTTCCCTTCACCATACCACTTGTCACTGATCTGTCTACTTATCTCCTGGAGAGAAATATTGTAAATGAAGCATAATGTACATAACAGACCACACTAACCTACTCCCTGCATACCTTATTGGCAAGGTTTGATTTTAACACAGTCTCATCTGAAGTCTCAGCTTCTGTCATAATCAGGTGAGTGCTACCACCTTTGTCACTGAATGCAATCATCATGTAGGCTAGAATAATATTCCTGATTAGAAGGAAGTTTGTGTGTGTATGTGTGGGAGAGCTCCTCGTTCATGTATCAAACTAATTGCTTCTTCAGATTATTGCCGCATCTTGGCTGTCATCAAATCCAGAGGCGTTTTTCTTTCCCATGTAACGTAGAATTTCCATAGCTGTAATTTCTTAAATAAGCAAAAGTAAGCAACTGCACAAATGGATTTATTTCTCACGTTTTTATTCTGCTTTCCACCATGTTCTCATAGCACCTCATATTAATGAAATATTTCCCCAAAACAAAACAAAACAAAACAGTCTGCATTAAATAAAACAAACAGCATGACTATATCCTAGGTATGTACAATTAGCTACATTATGATAATTAGCAGCAAATTAATTATTATTCACTGCATTTTTCCACCAATTAAGTGCAATCAATTTTCGAACAACCTAAACCAAGAAAACAACTGATTACAACAGTTTACAAACAAAACAACACAAAAGGTTACCAGTTTTCACAGAAGTCAGATAATACAATTCTAAGCCATCCACTTCTTTATTTTCATAGCAAGCTTTTTTTAAAGGATAATTTCACTATCACACAATTACGTTCTATTGGAGATTACCAAAATATATTATAATTACCAAAATGTATAATACCATTCCATGGTGCTCCTGTGAGTATTATACATTTTGGTACTATACATTATAATATATTTACAGAATCATCAACAAGTCAAGAACATGCATGAAAATTTACAAAGGTAATAGATTGAACCAAATATCTAGAGTTGAGTCTAGTTGAGTCTAGAATCCTATTTTAAACAATGGCCATTCAGATGCTTCAAGGGGAGCGACAAGCAAGACACAAAAACTCTTAACCCTCCACTGCTCCCTCTTCAGCTGGTATTTGGAGGGATTAGTCTGAACCTGGGAGGCTCTTACGGCCATCAGGATGAGATACATTCTGTAAATTTGTCTAAACTTATTTTAAAGCTACCTAAGCCAGCTACCGCAACTACAACTAGTGAAACCAAACTCCATAAATGAGGGTGCCATCCAGTGATGTCATCCAGGGGGAACGGACCAGAACGGGCGTTCCGGATCCTAACGGGCTCCGTGGCTGGTTCCGGGTTCCCGTCAAGTGCCAGTCAAAAGTGAGTTCCTGTTCCTAAATCATTTGAATGACACCACTGGTGCCATCCAAGGCTATGTGGTGGGCCAACGCAGGCAGCAGTATTGGCCCAACAGCTCTGGCTGAAGCCCCCACTACACCGGTCCTGCGCCAGCCAAGCTTCCTGGGCAGGGGGTTTGCAGGCTGAGAGGCGTGTCGGCTTGGAGAGGGGGTGGAGCTGGGATGCTCCCGTCCCCAGGCCACATGGCCCAAATTGGGGCTGCGCGGCTTCCTAGGCTCTGTGCCTGCTAAACAGCAGGTACAGAGCCGAGGAGCCCATAGGTGCGACTGGCGCCAACCCCAGGATAAGGGCGCGTATGTGCCCTTGCCCCAGTGAGGCTCCTGTCTGCTCCCAAGCTGCACTGGATACTACGCAGACCCACCAGCCTGCCTGTTCCAGCACAGTTTAGGATTGTGCCCTAAATTATGTACTGTGTGGCAAAACACTTTCTTTTGCGACAAACTACTTGCTCTAGCGATCTACTGCTGTAAATCACTTTGTGATGGAGCAAGACTTGCACTCCCATTATACACTATGGAGCTGCCAGCGGATATGGCCAGAGGCGCTGGGTACACACACAAGAATCACCCAGATGCTCTACCAATATAGGAAATGTGGTGGAGGCGGCAGTTTGGGGGAGTATTGGTGTGGAAAGTGGACTGAACTGAGAGCTGTTTGAGGGTGGGAGGGGGTGGAACTTGGCAGCGGTCACACAAGCCATGTCCTGTCTCCCTTTCCTGGCCCAGACCCCCTACTTCTTCTCCTCTCACTTACCAGAAAAATAGCTGGGAGATGTCTGAAGATATCCATTGGCAGTTGGGCAGCCTACTGGGAGGTAAATATTCCCACCACCACCACCGCATGCAGTATATGCTCTGTTGATGGTTTGGCATGCTATGGACTGGCAGAGATAGAATTGCGCTGAAAATGCCAGGCCATTTATTGCTACATATATTGCTAGGATCTCATGTGCAGATACATTGGGAACCACAGGATCAATGTGATTTTCAGCAAGCCAGAGGGACATCAGGTATCAGAGATATCAGGTGTGCAGGTATTATTGTGCCAGCTCTGTCGGCTTCCCTTCAATCTGGGATCTAAAGGAGGAGGACTCAGAGAACCTTTGTTCTAAAGGATCTCTCTTCTTAAACCAGTTTCCACTCAGAGGAGATCCAGTGCAGTGCAGTGCCTGTATTTGAGAAACATGCTTCCCAGCTCAAGTGAAAGAGCTGTAGCGCCTGTTGCCAGAGTCACCGGTCCCCAGAGTCAGGCAATCCAATCCAATAGAGGAAATTCATTTGTGGAAGAAGGCTTCCCCGTTGGTTCTCCCTGCTGGTTCTCCCAGAAATCAGGGGCATGTTAGCTATGCACTCAGATGGCATCCAAGTCCACCCTTACTACATTGCTTTCAGCGTACTGCAGATTTGGATGCAAACTTCTCATCCAAATGTACCATTTAGGGTGCAGTCCCAACCTGGAGTTAGGCCAGCTAGGCCAGCAAAGTTTGGCCAGCCCAAGGGCCACCATAAAGTATGTTCGGACCACTCTCGGAGTCAGAGAGGCCAGCACACAGATGTGAGCCATCTTCCCTGACTCCAAGAGGGGTCCAAACACACTTTACGGTGGCCCTGGTGCTGGCCAAACTTTGCTTGCCTAACTGTGCCGGCCTAACTCCAGTGAAGGCAATGGTGTGAGGATGGGCAGTACAAGCAAGACAAGCAAAAGGGATCGAGGTGGAAGAGCGATTACTCATTTATGCGGGAGATGAAGGAAAGGAATAAAAGAGTAAAAATGTCCTTGCTGATGCCTTCTCTGTCTGAGAAGCTGGAAAGAAGGGAAATATTCCAACAATAGAAAATAATTCACTTTGAAATTGCTCAGTCGGAGAACTGGAACTGGAGAAGATATCGTTTAAAATTCATTTTTTACAATATAAATGCATATTTCTAAATACACTTTTCTGCCCAAAGGCCTTCAGGCTTTGGCACAAGTGAAACAACAGGGTGGTATCCTTAGCTTGCTTTATAAAGAACTTTTCTACCTGCTCTGAAAATATGCCTGCTCCTTCTCTTTATATTAGAGAACTACAATCCTAAACTGGAGTTAGGCTGGCATAAACTAAGCCAGCAAAGTTCGGCCAGCATAAGGGCCACCGTAAAGCATGTTTGGATTACTCTCGGAGTCAGGGAGGATGGCGCACATGTGTTCCAGCCTCTCTGACTCCAACAATTGTCCAAACATACTTTACGGTGTCCCTTGTGCTGGCCAAACTTTGCTGGCCTAACTGTGCCGGCCTAACTCCAGGTTAGGATTGCACCCTGAGTCATAAGATCCCCTCCTTTCTTCCCTCGGATCGCGAGTCACCTTATTTTCCTCCTTGTGTTGAATGTTTATTGCTTGTTTTGAATTCCTCTAAAATTTCGGAAGGAGCCAGCCCAAAGCAATTGCATTCCTCTTATTGGATTCAGTTTGGTGGAAATGCCCTTTAATGCGCCTGTCCTCCTGTGGCAGGAGAGAGATGCAAAGAACGGACACTTAAATTTGCAACCCTGAACTCACTTCCTTAAAAGCAAATGTGCCATTTATTTTCTATCTGATAGAATATATCTGGGAGATGTGAAAAGTGCACAGTTATTCATCACATTTTCCTCCCTTTTGTCCATATTAATGACTGCATACCCTCCAGGTGATAGCATCCTGTTTCTGTCAATGTATACATGGGAATAATGTGTTTTTTCTATTAAGCATCTTGAAGGAAATATATTTGCAGACAGGCCCCCTCTTTTTTTCTCCTATAATAGAATCCATTTGAGAACAGTGACTGTGTGCTCCAAACTATCCATTGTTATTACACTGGGATTCAGTGCCAATATATTTTATCAAAACGTAGCATCTGCCTTGTAATGCAGCATGTTCTGCTTTGGTGACAAAATGGCAATGCACCAGTGACACCAAATGTAGTGACAGATGGGCTGATAAAAAATATTGCTTTAGGGGAAGAATGGGGGAGCTTCTTCTCCCACCTTTGCCTGCTGCCGAGATTAAAATATTACAGGTGATCTAATTGCTTTCCTATGGTGTTTCCTCCTTTGGATTTTAGAGTAGGCTATTTTTTTCTCCTGTAATTCAAGAAGAACTCTACCCTTGATTCAAAATTTTATTGAGCTGGAAAGAAAGAATTATGTATTGGCCTTCCTCCATTGCCACCAAACTACATGGTGCTTCCTTTTGGTAGCAAAATGTGCACTGTAAGCTTTTTTCTCCCTTTTTTGCTTAAGGGTGTATTGTTCATTTTAAGTCTATAGCTAATCAGGGGTTGCAGTCCTAGATGGTTTTCATTTTTTGTGATGCTGACAACTTTTTATAGGATTATACAATGCCCCAAGAAATAGAGTTACCAGATACAAACGGGGACAGAGTGCCTCTACCTTTAACCATCGTATAGAAGAGGGAATTGGGCAGGTGCAGCTCAACATGGAAGGGTTTAAAAAGCTGCACCTGATGGAATCTTTGAAATCTTTCTTTAGAAATCCTCATCCCAAATCACCACATGGACATTTTTGAATAAAAAAATCAACGTACATACATGAGACCAAAGGGGAAATGTTTTGGGCACAACTTGTAGTACTACCACTTTGGAAAGGTACCAGCCACCACTGTTCTGCTCTTGGTTTTGTCCTCCCTCCCTTCTTCCAAATAACTGTTAAATTGCAGTGGCTTAGAATTGTTATGCAAGCAGCGTTCCAATCCGGTAGAACAAAATATGGCCTGGCGAGGTTCAGTGATGGCTAAGGTATGCAATTGTGTCTTGTGCCAACGCTCCCAAAATGGCTGCCGATGGAATGCTGTGCATTCTGTCAGCAGCTATTTTAAGACAGCGGAAGGCTGTACCACTCTTGTGACACCCCAAGAGCTCAATCCAAGCTAAGACTGAGCTGTAGTTATATTAGTTCCAGTGAAATTTGGTTTCTGTTCCTTGGACACAAGCCTCCCCTGCTCCTATGATACCTGACAAAACTCATTTGAATCTGAGGAAAGTTTGAAATGTAGTTTTTTTTTATGTTATTTTATTTTACTGGCACAAGGATGAGGATTTCTAAAGAAAGATGTCAAAGATTCCATCGGCATGCCTAAGTATTTCTTGGGCATCTTAGGATCCAAGTCTATGGGTTGCAGCTAAAGTATCTTTCCTTCCGGAAAAGTATTTTCCACTCAAGGAAGACTCCATCCTGAGGAAAGAATCCTTAGAATAAAACATTATGGACATGCGAGCATGAAAAGAGTTTATGGTGTTAGGGCACAATCCTAACCTGGAGTTAGTCTGGCATAGTTAGGCCAACAAAGTTTGGCTGCCACAAGGGACAGCGCAAAGAATGTTTGGACCACTCTCGAAGTCGGAGAGGACAGCACGCGGACATGAGCCATCCTCCCTGACTCTGAGTGTGGTCCAAATGAGCTTTATGGTGGCCATTGTGCCGACCAAACTTTGCTGTCCTAACTGTGCCGGACTAATTCCAGGTTAGGATTGTGCCCTTAATCTCATGAGGCCGGTCAGACAGGGAAAGTATAATCTGACCCCACTGTATGTCAGTATCTACGAATCAATATATGTGGTTTTAGAATCATTTGTCAGAGAATCAGATCTCCTGAAGTAGATGTTGAAAATAAATAGGAAATTTATTCACTGTTGACCCCCTAACACACTGAAAAACTATGCAAAAGCAAAAGCTGAAGTTCTCCACTTTTTAACCTGTCATCCACAAAATATTGAAACTATGATTTATATACTAGGAATGTAGATGATTTACTACCTGACACACTAAAGAATTGTGTGTTTTCCTTAGTAAACTTACTCTTGTTTAAGAGACATCACTAGTTAAGCTGGATAAGTTCACTGCCCTTCCTTAGAAGGGAGGTTGACTGATGGTTTGATAGACTTGCTTTACTAGCTAGCCAGCAGGACAGTAAAAAAAGAGTTCACAGAACACATGGCTGATTAAGAACATTTCTGGTGGTGGCAGCAGCATTGAATCACACCGGCTTAGAACCTTGTGTGGCGGTAACAATATCCATCTGCTGTGGCTGCTAGGCTGGGCAGGCTGTCAGCCTTAATGAAAGGTAGGATAAATAGGCCAGGATACAAAGAAGACTGTGCACAGAGAGGGAATTCCGTTGATTTCCCCATCAAGTTGCATCCTTTTGCACTGGGGTGTATGCTTCTCCAGGGGGTGTACCAGCTTTGGGTGATACAAGACTCCTGCCAAAAGGGTAGAGTGAAAAAGCCTATGTGAGTTTGTGGACTATCACACACATGTCTTGGGAGTCTGGGCATTCTTGCTTTGATAGCAGGGCTTTCTGACACGTCTTGTTTGCAAGCACCACTTCTCCACCTTTGCAAGTGCTGTTGCTGCCCCAAAGATGGCATCTATGCACAGGGGTGTGTGGCTTGCAGCATAGTTGAGGTGCCCTTCACCTTCCTCCCTGCCCCAAAACAAGCGTCTTTTGAAAGGCCTAGCAGCTTCTTAAATCGTGACTCCTCATAATCAGGGATGGATGTACACAAACAGCCCAATCCTGTGGTCTGGCGGTGCCACAAGGAGCAGCGGTGTCAAAATGGCTGCCCCTGTATCTTGTGGGACCAGACTAGCTGCTGGAGCTTCCTTGGATTCCCTTACTCTGTATCGAGCTCCGTTGGTGGCAATGGGTCTCCTCATTCTGTGCCTGTTACTTAGCAGGAGCAGGATGAGAGAGACCCATGTGGGCAGAGTGGCATGGGGGGAAATATTTGGTGGAAGCTTCTGCTTCCATCCCCACTCCTTTCCTGCTCCCAATCCTGCTCCTGGCTCACCTCCTTCCTGCCAGTTCCATCCTTCCCCACCTTCCTCCCTGAAAATCCTTCCCATGGCTTGGTGAGGATACTACCTCACCAGATGACTGGCGGTCACCTGCAGTGTCTTCCTGGTGCCGCCAATGGGAAAGTGTGGCACCAGCCGCAGGGCTGCCAGCACTTGGCGCCATAGGATTGGGTACCTAAAAACTGTGAAATAGAATTGTTTTTTGTTCTTGGATGATTTCACTCTTCCTGAATAGGCCTTTATTCTGTTTGCCTGAGCAGGTTGAGGACCCTCCAGCATGGGTGTTGCACATGTGCCGTAAAGCACGTCCAGCACAGTTGATAAGAGTGGTGCTGGAGCGGCGTGCCCGGAGGTGGCAACACATGACTGGCAGGTGGTGAGTTGCGCCAATTCCAGGTGGACGAGGGGCAGAGCAGGGGTGGGACTGGCGGCAATCTTTGCAACTGGATCCTATCCTCTGTGTTGGGCCACATGGCCCGACATTAAATAAGCGGCCCAGACATGAGGAGACCCATTGGGGGGTCTCTGGGCTTATCTGGAGGAATAGGATGAATGTCCCCTTCTGCCGAGGTGCCTCCAGCAATTGCCTGGCTGCTGCTGGATACAGCGGTAGTTTTTTGGCAACTGCTGTGCCTGTAGCGCCCAGGCAGCTCAGGATTGTGCTGTGAGCCTTCAGTCTTCCCAAATGCTGGTGATCTTTTGGAGCCTGTCTGAAAGCCATTGCGTTACAAGCCCCTTCTATAGATTCAGCAAGAAGGTTGAACAGCTGGAGCACACTCAGCTTGTGCTGAAGATAGTCCTCCACTTTGCAGACCAAAAATTTGAGAGCCGGCATTCTGCTCAGCCTTTGTCTAAAATGAAACATTCCACTCTTTTCTTAATCATGTTTGTTTGGGTTTGAAAGATTTCTCTGATTGATGCCGTTCGACTCGATTACTCTGTCACTTGGGCCTGCTCTCTCAGGTTGCTGGATGGCTCATTTGGCAAAAGAAATCACGGAATAAATATTGAAAGCCTAAAATTATTAATGCAATTCGTTTAGTGTTAACTTTAAATCATGCCGGGATGCTTGTTTGTGTTCTTTGGCAATAGGAGTCTTTCTCTATGCAGTCCATAAAAAAAGAAAGGAGCCAGTGAAATAATATCTGGCACAAATGAATAATGGAAAATGGGGGACAAATAAATAGTAGATCACAGTGGTGGGGGAAGATTGATAGAAATTAGAACTGTGAAATACTACTGGAGCGCTAAACTACTTGGGTGAATTTAGAATACTCTAGGTACACACTACACAGTGGTGTGTGCTTAGCTGTGGAATAAAACAGGAAATTTACAACCTGCCTACCACCTGTCCACCACTGATGGATTGAGTAATCTAGACTAATAGTCCAAAACGAAAGGTGCCATTCAGCTGTCAAAGCTTCTGCAGTCCTCTCATTATCATTAATAGGAATAATGTGTGTAAAGAAAAGATCTCTCATAGATCAAAATGGCTCAGTGCCGTTTGCACATGATTGAAGAATGTCCTTGCTTAAGTAGCCACCCATCCCTTGCCTCAACAGACACATCCTTCTTAATGATTTCCACTAGACCTAGCAGACATCCGGCTGCTTGGTACCCAAGTCCAGAATGTGAGGTATGATGGCAGGAAGTAAGGGGAGAGATAGTGTCATGCAGTGGTTTGAAAATGTCAGGGTGATGTTCGATTTATTAGCATGAGACTTGGGGTCTCCAAATAATTGTAGTCTGGACACAGTTTATTATCTTTACATTCTTTCTCTGTTTAGCCAAGTTCATCATTTTTTCTCTTCTGGGCAGCTCACAGAAATACAAGCATGAATCATAAAATAAGAATCGTCCCCCCATCTCTCTCTCTCAAAAAAGAGTGATAAAAAAAAATCCTAGAAACGTTTAAAATAGTAATTCAATCACTTGATCGACGGGCAGAAAATGTGTCTACAAATGGTACTGTAATTACAAATGCTACAGTTTCTTGCAGCACAAAGCCATTTACTTGTTTGGTAGTTATTAAAAAGAGGATAAACAATAATACAGTTTCATGCTTTTCAGCAACCAACTTCCTGAATTTTTAAGCTTATCAGGAAGATGGGTGGACCTAAGAATTAAGGTCTGCATCACTGGGTCACCCCTGCTAGCTGGGCAAGAGGCACTTTTTCAAGTGGTGTCCTCTTATATTTAGCAGGGGGAGAGCAATTGTCCCTCTTCACCCCAGCACAGTGTCTTTCTCGTGGCTGTTGCTGGTGGTGTTCTCCATTCTTTTAGATTGTGAGCCCTTTTGGGACAGGGAGCCATTTAACTTTAGCTTTATTATTACTATTTGCCTGTAAACCGCTTTGTGAACTTTGTGTTGAAAAGCGGTATATAAATACTAGTGATTGATTGATTGATTGATCACTGAGCACTTCTTTCACACCTGTGTGTTGTACTTAAAATGGAGAATACAGCGGTCGCTCCCCACCTGCAGTCTCAGCATCCATGGATTTGACCATCCGCAGATGGCAGAGGACAGTTTCTGGCGCTCCTGAAAGCCATTTCCAGGTCTCGCTAGATTTATTATTATTATTATTATTATTATTATTATTATTATTATTATTATTATTATTATTATTATTATT
>JAJKFI010000012.1:1149553-1161594 GCA_029204185.1 Lerista edwardsae
TTATTATTATTATTATTATTATTATTATTATTATTATTATTATTATTCCCTTTAAAAACAATTTAAACATAAGAAAAAAAATCCAGGTCCTGGTGCGGCAAGTGCTGAGGTGGCCACAGCTTTGGCAGCAGTGAGTACTTGCCCCACTGCAGAGCCCACCAGCGCAACTTCCATTGGCGGGATGGTCTGGTGGCCCACCACTTCCGCTGCGGTCACTGAACCTGTAGAACAGAAGGAGGTAAGCAGGCTGCCTTTGGAGGACAGGAGCAACATGGGCGGAGTATAAGGAGGAATAGGGTCACTGAGGGAGCAAGGAGCACCGAGGGAGCAAGGGGTGGAAGGAGGGCAGGACCCCGTGACTGACCTTGTCCTCCCGGAGAAGGAGGAAGAGGTGGATCCAGAAGGCCTGGCAAACCTTTTGTAAGTGAGGAGCAGGCCAGGGATGAAGGTCAATGCTGGCGAAGAGGCCAGCTGGTGAGGAAGCTGGCTGACCTGTGAGTCTTCAAGGAGCCACAAGTGGGGAGAAGAAGAAGGGTGACACCACCCCCTTCCCTCATAGCCTGTCTGGGGGTTCCAAAGGGAGAGCCATGACATTTGCTTGGCAACCATTTTCCCTCGCGGACTCCGTAGCGTTCCTGGGGTCAGACAAAAAAGCATTTCATATCTTAGCACTGCCAAATGTGCCAGTGCTGCAGGGCAGTTTCTGGTGCTCCCAGACGCCATTAGCAGCTGTTTGAGGGTGCCATCGGGTGATGCTGGGTCTGGGAACTGGGAACACCTGGGAACACTCAACGTACATCTTTGGAGCCCAGCAATTTCTCAACATAACCTATCATCACGGTTCATTGTGAGATTAATAGCCCAACAGCTGCACTGTTATGTACTTTGGGGTTGCTGGCATATATGGCTGAAGGCCCCATGGACATGACAGTGGCTTCCAGACACCCGGCCAGAGCAAGTAGATTGGCAGTGGCAGCAGAGCTGTTTAGGATGACAGCGTTGTCCCAACTCTCTGCTCAATTGGGACAGGTCCATACAAATTGTACTACAGTGTATTGCTTAGGTCGCAATCCTAACATGCGATGGAATAAGCAGACTGGGGCACCTGTGCGGCATCCTTATGATGTTAGCAGGCATCAGCAACTCAGTGTGGGACAGAGGAATATTTTCCCCTTGCCCTGGAGTAAGCCCCAGCCAGCCTTATGGGACTGCCCGGATCTGTGCCCACAAAACAGCAGGTGCAAGTCCAAATGGCTTGGAGCAGTCCGAATCGGGGCCTCCCAGCCCAGGAATGTGGGTTTGGATATGGCCCAACAGCCGTGTCTTGTCTCTGCCCCCATCTCTGCCCAAAGTGCCACCCTGTTACACCTCCTGCCCACATCTGGCATGCTCTTGATGGGCGTGGCAGTGCCCATGAGCCAGCACTGCCGCTTATGCCAGCCCAGCAACCGAATCTGCGGCAGAGCCTCACCTTAAAGCACATTTGCAATATCACTGGTCTGGCATAAGAGCCAGTGCCAGCACAACACCAGGTTAGGATTGCACCCTTAGAAACAGAAAACCATGTCATGTGAACTAAGTCTTTAAAGACAGAAACTTTCCTCAGTCTCTGAGTTCAGTTTTTAGGACTTTAAATGAGTTACACCCACTTGCAGTAGAGAGCAAACTTGTTTACAGAGTTAATATAGACAGGTAAATAATGCACTGAGCCATTTCCCCATTCCAAGACGGCCATCCGGTACTTTTTGTTTCTAGTTGTTTTGAAGGACGCTATACCTAAAGCACTGCATCCTTGCTGTGTTCAGTGTAGATCCATATTAGTAATCCGATCACTGCCTTCCCTTTCCTGTAGAATTTTTCCACTAATGAAAAAAGTAATACAGACATATGCTGACATGCATTGTTCCCAAGGTGCCTTCAGAACTAGCCAGGGGACCCAAAGGAAGCAGAGACGAGGTATTTCGGCTGATATTCCCAGCTCATCTATTTCAATGGAGGAATGAAACCCTTCAGAAGATATACTCTGGCTCTGAAGGCGCAGAATGCAACATAGCAGTGTCGAATCTGATACTCAGCATTACAGAATTTTTTGTTTTTGTTCTTCCTTTGGAACAATCTACAGTGGGATATACTCTACACTGAGCAGATTTCCAATAAATCTGAGAAGGCGCAGGGGGTAGGAGAGGTCAGTGAAGCATGTGGAGTAATAAAATGACCTCACAACACTCAGAAAGGAGATCGCCTCAGTGTTTATTTTTAGAAGACAACTCTGTTCCTTGCTGAACTGTGTGATGTGGCATGGAGGGGTTTTTTTTTTTCCCCCTTGTAAAGTACTGAAAATAAAAATGAGCCTGAACAGTCCAGTCAAGTTGACTTCTAATCCGTCTGAAAGAAATTTGATAAGGACTGTAGCATCTCATTAATACGTCTCGGTGCCCGTTGGTGAAAAATTCCTTCACAGGCGCTGACTGGAGAATAGTTCACTGAGCGGCTCATCCTTAATACTGGGCTTGTATTGAAAATGACACGAACACTTTATATCAGTCGGCATTCAGATGCTTGCTTGAGAAGGACCAAATGGAATCAATAAAATAAATTAGCACTTTCAACCAAAAAGAACTACTTTTGAGGGGGGGGAAAACTTGAGGCAAAAATCTTTAAAGACGGTGAAAGGGATACAAGATGTAGACAGAAAGCACCAAGATTCAGCAGTCATTTGTTCAAAATAATAATGCACATGTTGTGTGGTAAAACCCCGTAGCACTGAGCATGCAGTCCTAACCTGGAGTTAGGCCGACATAATGAATTTGTGCCGGCCTAACTTCAGGTTAAGATTGCAGCCACAATCGAATACAGGGCGCAATCCTAACCTGGAGTTAGGCCGGCATAGTTAGGCCAGCAAAGTTTGGCCAGCACAAGAACCACCATAAAGTATGTTCAGACCACTCTTGGAATCAGAGAAGCCAGCACACAGACATGCGCCACCCTCCCTGACTCCAAGAGTGGTTCAAACGTGCTTTATGGTGGCCCTAGTGCCGGCCAATCTTTGCTGGCCTAACTGTGCCGGCCTAACTTCAGGTTAGGATTGTGCTCACAGTCATCCCTTGTTTTGCATGATTTACATGACTTGACTTGCATGAACTCAACAACACATGCAAAAAGACAACAAAGAACAACAACATAGGATTGGACTAGAACAAAAGTGCAGTTATTATTTTGCAATGGTACTTTATATAGGAAATCTATAATGGCGATAAGAAAGCATACGAAGTCATTCAACATTAGCCAATTAATTGTTAAAAGAAAGTTGAAAGGGATAATTTAGGGGGTAAAAACTCTCCAAAATACTTGGAAGTTATTTTAAAGTACAATAAGTAGGGGCAGTCTAAAATGGTATTTGCGACATACCACGAAATTGGCTGTTAAAACCCACCAAATGTGATATTCCCTTTACTCAACGAAATAAGATGAAATTCACTTTTTTTAACAGCCTGCTGATCATTTGCAAGTGAATGCAGACTGTTTTTAGCACTTGCAGACAATTTGCAAGGCTTTAATTATTATTGGAGCAGTCCTTTGTTCTCCTTGGTTTGTTTACATTTGTTGGCTTCAGGGCTCCTGCTAGCTCTTCTCCTCCCAGCAGAACAATTAACATATTGCAATTAACTCTATAAGAGCTGGTGTTCCTGCAATGGTTGCAGGTCTTTCAATTATTGAAAGTTTTTAAACATGCTAATGATTACTGCTTCCTGTATGCTTTTTTATGCATTGCAAAATCTGTACTTATGTAGTACAGTAAAAAAAAATACTTATGCAGTACTTCTTCTGCAATTTGAATCTGTGTGTTTCCTCTGCTGTTTTTTGACATCATGCGATGTTGTGCACACCAAAAGTGATCCCTGTTCTGCATTCTAGGCAATCTCTGCAATTCTCTGTATTTTGCTGTTCTTCTACTGAACCCCACTGCAATAATGACACAGGCAGATTTGAAGGTGGGAGAGGGAGAAATAGAACCTGAGGAAAGAACCAGTCAAGAGTCAAGGCATTTTTTTGGTATACAGAACAGCCAGCTTGGGATGTGACCAGTGATGGGATCAGCTAACGACTCGGGGGAATGCTGGGTGGGCAGCAGGAAGGCTGGGCGGGACTTCTGGGTGATTGACAGCCCGTCCGTCCAGGTCCGCCGCCTGCCTGCCCGCCGCACAGGCTGCCCTGGCCTCGGAGGGGGTGCCTGCTCGCCGGGGGGACAGGTGGGGCCCCCCGGGTGCCTGGGTGCCAGGGCGCGCAGCGGCGGGGTGCGCCACCCGGGGGCAGCCCGTGCGGTGGGCAGGGGGGCCAGACAGACGGGCTGTCAATCCTCAGGGCGCAATCCTAACCTGGAGTTAGGCTGGCACAGTTAGGCCAACAAAGTTTGGCCGGCACAAGGGACACCATAAAGTATGTTTGGACCACTCTCGGAGTGAGAGACACCAGCACACAGACCTGCGCCATCCTCCCTGACTCCGAGAGTGGTCCAAACGCACTTTACAGTAGCCCTCATACCAGTCAAAGTTTACTGGCCTAACTGTGCTGGCCTAACTCCAGGTTAGTATTGCATCCTCAGACACTACCAAATATTATGGGTTGGTTTGTTCTGTAGTCCTGAAAGTGGCATGATTTTCAGGATATGAAGATGGAATCCATTCATCCTTTCACCTTCCAGTAGTTTCCTGACTGGCCATATGGGCATGGCCAGGGGCTTAAAGAAAGAAGCCACTTTATTTCCATCCTGTATGTGTTATTCAAATATTACCAAGAATAAGAGTCCACATGGGAGGATAAATTTTGGCATATGATCTAATTTACACAGGGATACATAGATCAGATCACAGTGATGTGAAAAGAAAAGAACGAGGAACTTCCTTGCTGTCAGTATAAAATGTAGGATTGTGTTAGAACAACTCTGAAGTCCTTCATGGCAGTACTAGTAGGCAGGGGAGAGAGAGCGAGAGAGACTGTTATTGCTCTATTAGCACAGAACCTGAGCAAGCACAGAAATGCTGATAGCAGCAGAGCAGGAGAACCGACAGTTGAACCACCGTGAATGAAAAACATAGCCAAAGGGCACAGCAGTGGGGAATTGTTTCATATAATATGGCCAGAGGAAATCTGTGGCAGAAACAATAAGTAGCTAAAGCTGAGAAGAAAAAGATGCTCTAACAGCACAAAGTCACAGCACCAAAGGTCTTGGACTAGCCACCGTCGGTTTTCTGTTCTACCACTGAGTCCCTGTGAACTTGGTGCAAGCAATTTGTACTTCAGAAGCCCTGGCATAAAATGAGAAGCAATCCTATCCTATCGTGACAAGTCATTGCTACAGAGAAAAAATTCGTTGCAGAACTTGGATGCCATTATTCTAAGTATCACAGGCGAAACATGGAAGGGCAGCAACAATGATGCTTGCACAACCTCAGATAACCCTGAGGGATGTATCGCATTTGATTGCAGCATGAATGGAAAGGCACCCATTCCTCAGTACAGGGATGGCATTGCGGATTGCCCTGGCTGGGCAGCCTATGACCACTAGTGGGCCCAGCTGGCCAGGCTGACCCAAGGATGTCGGTGCCAGTGGGTCAGTGTCTACTCTGCTGTCTGAGGGCACAAGCCTAACTTGGAGTTAGGCCACTGACTCTCATTCATACTTCGCAGAAAAATCAGGACAACAGCACAATGGTGCCTGCTGTCCAAAAGGAGAATGCAATTGGAGTCGGGTGTCACATGAAATCTAATCTGCACAGGCAGTCTTCAATCCAGAAAGGGAATCTGCATGTAGAGGCTGATTCTGAACACAGATTTTCTTTGCATGATCAGGTTACATGTCGTCTGTCCCAATCCAATTCCCCACCATCCTACGAGGTGCAGCCACACTGTGAAAGCACACACTGGTCATTATGGGGGGGGGAATGACCCTATGGCCCCCTCCTGCCCACAGTCCACCATCCCCTTACCTGCTCTGGCACAGCATCCAGCAGCCTCTGGAATACATGTGGGGTCTCCGACTGTTTGCACTGGTGGTTCTGCAGTTCCGCTGAGATCCGCTGTTGTAAAATGGCTGCCAACGAAGTCTGTCAGCAGCCGTTTCGGGAGTGCCGCAAGGCGTGGCAGCACTCCCAGGACATTGGCAGATCTCCCTGGATCTGCTGGAGCAACTAAGGCAGTGGTGGGGTGGAGAAGGGGTGAAACGGGGTAGGGAGGGGAAAAATGGGTGGGGAGAGGAGAGCCACAGGGATGGGGAGTGTCCAAGAGGGGGTGGATCTGGTTGCAATGGAGTATACTAGATCCTATCCTCCCTTTTGGCAGCCTCCCCACCCACTTTCCTCGAACTTGCGCCAGTTAAAGAGCTGACGCAAGTCTGAGGAGACTCACTCAGACTGGAAGGCTTACATATATCCCCTTTCCCCTCTGAAGCTTACACATGCACACAGACATAGGATATAGCATGCACCTTTTTGGTATGGCTGCATCAGCAGGGTGGGGTGGGGAAGGATAGGATTGGGCCATTAGCCCTTTTCATAGGACTTCCAAATCCTACCATGATTAGGTAGCCCTCACATTCAGAGCTTCTTCAGCTATATACCACTCAAAAGTACACCGAATACAGTCAAAACAACCCCCTTCCTTGCAACTGATATTTAAATAACAAATGGAAATGTGTGCGCACCTTCAGCCCCCTCTCACGCCTGTACGTGCAGATGGAACTCATAATTTCTGGTTTAATTAAATGTAGAATATTCGCCCTGTGTTTGCACATGAAACATTAATGACAAGTGTGTGACATAACTGCACACTTATTTATTTTTAATAAACTCAGTCCATGGACCTGAAGCTTGTGTTGACATCACACATTTTTCCCTCTCTCTCCACGTTTTATTAATGTTTTTCCAACCTGTTTCTTATTTCATTCGAAGAGAGGCCACCATCTCTCACAAGAACACTTACTGCTCAGGATTACAATTAAATGAGTAGCTGACATGCGATGGGGCTCATTAAGAAGAAGAGGGTGATGCGTACAATACATGCAGAAACTGGATTGTTGCTGGCCCTGGTGGGACGCTCACAGGGAAAGGATGTGTTTCTTTGTGTAATTTTGCAAAGTCCAGTTTTGAGTATACATTTAGACTGGAATGGTTGTGAACATGGAGGGTAAAGCTCAAGGTCTTGCAGACCTAGGCCTGATTCTTCCTTTACTTTTCATCTGAGGGTGCAATCCGAACCAATTTTGCATCACTGACATACAGGGGCACCAACTTGCCGTCAACATTGGGGGTGCCCATATCCATGCCCCTGATGTTGATGTGGCCATGCCCCCTGTCATTGCCCCGGCCTCAGAAGCGGCTGCTCAAGGCACCCGCTTCCGAGGCCAGGGCCTGCGATCACTACCACCCAGCCTTGGAAGGGGCTACTTTGCATCACTGCTAGGTGTTGCAAGGTAGTCCCGCCCGCTTTCGAGGCTGGGGTGGGTGAACCAATGAGCTTCTTCCTGAGGCACCAGCAATGCCTCAGGAAGGAGCTCATTGGCTCGATCGCGGTGCCCTCGGCTGGGCTTGTTCACCGCTGGGCTGGGTGCACTCCCGGCCCAGCGCCGAACATCGGGGTGCCCCACTCTTTGGGGGTGCCCAACATCGTGGGTGCTGAGCACCCATTGCATATTGTGAGTGCTGGCAGCATACTGGCACCCACAGAGTTGGCACTAGTGCTGACATAGCTGTGCCAACGGGGCACGTGCTGCATCCTGCAGTGGAGTAGTCATCACGGAGACCTCCTCAACATAAGGGAATGTTTGTTCCCTTAACTCAGAGCTGCATTGCCCCTTTGCCCCTGGTGCTGGAAAGTTGGTTAGGATTGCACCCTGAAATACAATCTCACATGGCTGACATCAGGTTTTAGGGGGCTCTCAACACCGGTGAGTCCCAGTGGCTGCTTGTGAGATTTGGTGGGGCTAATGTCAGTAATGGCATCTAAATGATTTAGCAACAGGTACTCACTTTTGATTGGCACTTGTGTCAGGGTCCGCCCACCAGAAGTGAGGTCATAGCCGGAAGTGATGTCGTGGCAGGAAGTGAGGTCATAGCCGAAAGTATAGTATACCACAGCACCATCAGAGCATATTAAGAAGGCCTGCCATCATGTTAAACTGGCCCAACAGTTGCAACAGTATTCCACAGCACCCCCAGAGCATGTTAAGAAGGCCTGCCATCATGTTAAAGTGACCCAACAGTTCCAAAAGTATTCGAGAGCAACCCCAGAGCAGCTCATTTTTCAGTGGCAAGGCAAGGCAAGGCAAGGCAAGTTTAAAAAAGCCACCAGCTCATTTCAGCAATTCCAAAATCTTACAGAGCAACAGCACAGCAGTTTAATAAAGACACCAGGACATTTTTCAGTGGCAAGGCAAGGCAAGGCAAGAGCTGGCTTAGGAAGGCAAGGCAAGTTTTAAAAAGCCACCAGCCAGCTCATTTCAGCAATTCCAAAATCTCACAGAGCAACAGCACAGCAGTTTAAAAAAGCCACCAGCTCATTTTTCAGTGGCAAGGCAAGGCAAGGCCTGGCCTGGTTGGGAAGGCAAGGCAAGGCAAGCTTAAAAAAAATTCCACAGCCACCCCAGAGCACGTGAAGAAGGCCAGACATCAAGTTAAAAGTCCCCCACAACTCCAGAATTTTTTTGGAATACTCCAAAAGTATTCCACAGCACCCCCAGAGCATGTTAAGAAGGCCTGGCATCATGTTAAACTGACCCAACAGTTGCAACAGTATTCCACAGCACCCCCCCCCCCAGAAACTGCCATGCCTTCTCGGTAGGCCGCGCAGCGGCCCGGGAGAAGGCCTGGGAGTCCCGGGCCTTCTCCAGGGCCACCTCGTGGGCTACCAATTCCCCCCCCCCAGGAACTGCCGCGCCTCCTCAGGAGGGAGCCCCAGGCAGCCTACCTGCTCATGCTGCTGCTGCCGTCGGTCTCCCTCGCTCCACTGCCTGTCTGCCTGGCTCTGAGAACGTGCAGGCAACTCAAACGTGCAGGCAATTCAAACATTGCAGGGGGCGCAGCGGAGCGCCGACGGAGTTGACGAGTGGGCGGGCGAATGGGCGGGGCCAGCCTTAATCCTAGGAATGGGTACTCGCGTACCCCCGCGTACCCGCTACATGACATGTCTGGCTAATGTCCTTTGCTAATGCGTAGTGAGTATCACTACAACAGTTGTCATGGTTCATACACATGAACAGTTTTCTTAGGTGTATGTATGTACACTTTTGGATAACCACCATATGCCAGACAAAAGCCTTTCACTGACACTTGCCCTGTAAAGTAGCTTTCAAAATCATTAATTGCTGTTATGTGTTTTAATTCCAAGTTATCTTTTTTTAAAAAAAAAATATTTGCTGTTAACCTGTTTAGATAGAACAGTGGTTCTTAAACATTTTGGCACCAGGACCCAGTTTTCAGAATGACAGTCTGTCCGGGACCCACTGGAAGTGATGTCCTTGCCAGAAAGTGCTGTCATTCTGACACCAGAGCCTGCTGCTTTCCTGAGAATACAGCAATACTGTAAGTTGGGTTATTTCTCAACCATTTTCTAATAGCAAAGTAAATCAGAAGGAAAAGAATACCTATTTACAGCCTTGATACAAGTAAAATGACCACAAAGCCTTCCCCTTTCCAGCAGCCCATCTTCCCATATTTTCAATGATGGCTGTGGCAGGTGCTACACCATCCGCCTGAACTTGGCTTGTGACCCACTTAGTGGGTCCGGACCCACAGTTTGAAAAACACTGAGTTTTTTTTCTGAAGGTGATAGACTGAAGGTGATAGACTGAAAGCATGTGCAGCCCACAGGCATTCCAAAGCTCCTGGCAGGGTGTTGGAGGAAGCAGTGGGGGTATGGAAAAGGGCATAGAAAAAAAGGCAAACAAGAGCTACTTCAGTACAAGGGTGGCATGCAAAATAGCCTAAAACAGTGTTATTCAAACTGTGGGCCGGGACCCACCTGGCGGGTCGCGACCTGATATCAGGTGGGTCACAAAAAGCTTGGAGCCTAAAACATACACATGCACTCCAACACCATGCAATATCACACAAATCTATTACATCCAGACAGGGTAGGGACACACAGGCATAGTCCAATATTTACAGGGCGGATCCATAGCATGAATCAACAGGCAATTTTACCTGACCAGCCCAGAATTCTTTTAGCACAAACAAAGTGGTAGAAGCAGCTTTTCATCACATAGCCACAGCCTGTGTGCTTGCTTGAACCTCACCTTCCTGCAGTTGGATTTGGGGCTATAAGAACAAGCCCCTGGGAAAGGAATGGTGCCTTCTGAAAGTTGCAAGCTGAAGCCATCTAGTGGTGGAAACTGGTACTGCACCAATAACATCTTCCTTTATTCGTATCAGAAGCACCTTGTTGTTGTTGTTCAGTCGCTAAGTTGTGTCTGACTCTTCGCGACCCCATGGACCACAGCACGACAGGCCGCCCTTTCCTCCACTAGCTTCCGGAGTTCACCCAATTTCATGTTCATTGCTTTGGTGACACTGTCTAACCTTCTCATCCTCTGCCGCCCCTTTCTCCTTTTGCCTTCAATCTTTCCCAGCATGAGGGTCTTTTCTAAAGAGTCCTCTCTTCTCATCAGGTGGCCAAAGTATTGGAGCTTCAGCTTCAGGATTTGTCCTTCCAGGGAGCAATCAGGCTTGACTTCCTGGAGGATTGACCGACTGGATCTCCCTGCAGTCCAGGGGACTCTCAAGAGTCTTCTCCAGCACCATAATTCAAAAGCATCTATTCTTCGGCGCTCTGCCTTTCTTATGGTCCAGCTCTCACAGCCATACATTGCTGGCAGGGTGATGTCTTGGCTTTTTATTAAGTTGTCTAGGTTCGCCATAGCTTTCCTCCCAAGAAGTAAACGTCTTTTAATTTCATGGCTGCAGTCACCATCTGCGGTGATCTTGGAGCCCAGGAAGATAAAGTCTGTCACTGCTTCCATTTCTTCCTCTTCTATTTGCCAGGAAGTGATGGGAGTGGTTGCCATGATCTTAGTTTTTTTAACGTTGAGCTTCAAGCCAATTGTTCAGAAGCACCTACATTAATACAATTTTATACATACATCAAAATATATATTTTAGAATAAAATACAAGGTAAAAACTAGATATGACCTAGATAAAACTAGTTAAAACTTTCATATGGGGGACATGAAAGGAGCCTCCCCGAAGACTGACTTTCCTTTGGCAACAGGGCGTCACCGGCAAATCCTGTCAACCCAGAAGCACCTTTTCCCACTGAGAGACCAATAAGAGAACTGAATCCTGGATGCCTTGCTGGATCTTTCCATCCTTCAGAGGCCCTGAAGAGGTCTCTGCAGCTCATTTGGAAATAAAACAGGACAATGAGGCAGTGCTGAGATGGGTAAAATGGGGTTATTTTGTTTTATTAGTAAAATAATTTTGAGGTTTTTTTGATGCAAATTTTGCATTATATACAACATGGACCTCTAGACATAGGTACGTCCCATACAACCGTACGTCCCGCCCAGCGTTCCGGTTCCTCCCGCTTTAGATATCACCACTGATCCAAAGTGCCCTCTTGTGTATGATTTAAATAACCTCACCCTTGCTCCTTTTATAGTACTTCTCATTGCCTCTTGCACATTTTTAGTGAAACATGTTTTTCTGTGCTATACTGAGGAATCTCATTACATACATTGTGATTGCATTAAGTCCACCCAAATAACTTTCTGGCAGATCAGAATATTGACAAAATAATATTACTGCACCAACTTTTTTAAAAAAAAGTCTTATGAGTGTTGTATAGGTAGTGCTTTCATTTTTTAAAATGTTTCTTTTATCACAAAATTCAGTTGTGCCTGCATTTTAATATCTGCGTGTCTTTCGTCATTTAACATCTTCAATTCTCCCATAATCTATAATGAATGGTACTGACAATGGCTTCCTTTATCAATCATAATGCTCACTGTGTTGTTGTTGTTGTTGTTCAGTCGCTAAGTCGTGTCCGACTC
>JAJKFI010000012.1:1166594-1176708 GCA_029204185.1 Lerista edwardsae
GAAGATAACACTGCATATATAGTTTTTTTAGATGTCAAAAGGGTTTTGTGGCTCCAGAGGTTTTCTTTTCTCTGGAAAATGGATCCAAATGGCTCTTTGAGTGTTTAAGGTTGCCTACCCCTGCCCTAGACCAATGAGAGGTCTCAAGCTTCTGGCAACCCTTCGAGCCAATGTTATCAATGGTATTACTTAACACCAGGAACAAATTTGGTGTTCTTTAGTGTCTCAACCTTGCTACAAAGTCCCAATAATGAAAGAACCAGTATCGTCTTTCGAACAAGTCTATGAGTTCTCATCTGCCAGGCTTGAGCCATATGTTTTCAGATTGTAAGTGTTCTGTTACTTGGCTTCCTGTTTCATGTTATTCTGTGATGTTTCCCTTGGTGAGGGAGTGGCAGGCTTTCTTTTCCACATATGAAAAATCAAATTGTTCAAACATTAAGGTGGGAGTTGTCTTCCTCTTCTCACAATGCATAGGTGTTCCCTCTCTTCATTAGATGCAGATTAGCACTTCACAGTTCTTCTATACCTAATGAATGAACACCCCAAATGAAATGGATTAGCCTTTTTTTTAAAGCCACAACTTGCATCTAGACACAAGTTTATTATTTTTGGAGAAGCCATTTTCCCCCACCCCATTAGGGAACGCTTTTAATTTTAATGAGCCTGAAAACATATGTCTTGGGCAGGAGGCTTGTGGAGCTGGGAGAGCGAATGTAAATGGGCTTCTGATTTCTGCAGCTTTCCCCTGTCAATGTCAGGAAAGCCTCTTTCAGGGATACTGACTGGCATGGCAAAAGGCGGCTGCAGACATCGCCTCGGCTTCTGCGCCGTCAATTTCATTAAGCAGTCTTCAAAAGAACCCTGGCAAAAAAAGGGAACTCATAAAAATGTACAGTATTTATATTTCATGTATTACCCAGGTTTGGATTTCCTTGACATCTTCATCATGCCTTGCAATGCCAAACAGAAATCATGTTTGGCAGACTGCCGCTAAATGGAAGCAGGGTTAATTATTCATATCTTTCTTATTGTTCTGCAGCTTTTATGAGCATAAAACTGTCATGCCACCAAAGTGGGAGACAGAGGAGAAATGAGGTATCATTTCAAATCTTACCAAGCTCTTATGTCCCATGGACTACTTTAATGAGCAACTCTCCAAAA
Source organism: Lerista edwardsae (assembly GCA_029204185.1). Classification (NCBI taxonomy): domain Eukaryota; kingdom Metazoa; phylum Chordata; class Lepidosauria; order Squamata; family Scincidae; genus Lerista; species Lerista edwardsae. The sequence goes on from JAJKFI010000012.1 coordinate 1,167,759, forward strand.
AATAGTGGGGAAACTGCAAGTTTTGCCATTATGTCCATTTGTTTTTTCCGAAGAGGCAATGTTGGAATGACATGTGGCTGTTCTGAAGTTACCTAAAGTAAAATGTAAGGCCCGTTTGTTGTCAGAGTGGGTCCCTATGGATGACCTCGCAGTGTCCCTCCGAATGAAGGCTCCTGCTTGGCGCGTAACCTGAAGGAAAGAATCTAGCAATTACCTTTCCGCAATGTGGACCCTCTAACTGGACAGCGAATGAAATTAAGAAAACACCAGCGCTGGATTTGATGTTAAATTGAAGCTTCAAAAATATGAACTTTAATATTAAAGGACACAAGCAGCAAAAAGCACAGCCCCAAAGGATTGGCTTGCGTGAAGATCTTACATTTGGCATTGCATTTTGTAGGTTTTTAACAATGTAATCTGTTGTTATTAATTCTTCCTCCCAAGGAGAAAGGGGATTACAAAGGCACAATTTCATGTTACAAGAAGTCTAAGGTAAAGGTAAAGGTTTCCCCACAACCGAATGGTCTAGTCGTGACCGACTGTAGAGGGCGGTGCTCATCTCCGTTTCTAAACCTGTGGAGCCCACATTTGTCCTGAGGAGAAATTGCCATGGTCATGGGGCCGGCATGACTAAATGCCATAGCGCATGGAACACCGTTACCTTCCCACCAAAGTGGTCCCTATTTATCTACTTGCATTTTTTAGGTGCTTTCGAACTGCTAGGTTGGCAGGAGCTGGAAGAAGCAACGGGAGCTCACTCCATCGCGCAGTCTTGAACTCCCAACCTTCTGGTCAGAAAGCCCAGCAGCAGCAGATTAACCCACTGCGTCACCACGTCCCATTCTGTAGACAAGAAGTCTACAGAAATGCAAAAAGAGCAAACAATTTCATCAAGCAATACAGATACTATGGGGTGTAGCAGGGTGTGTGTCGCTTCAGATTCAGGGTGGGAGGCTTCTTAGCAGAGTTTGAAAAGAATTGTCCAGGCGAGCCTAGCTCCTGGGCAGATAAGAACTTGATTGAATTTCAGGCAGGACTTGTCATTGTATATACCTTTTGTCAGAGACCAGATTTGCATTTCAGACTCTGAGGGGAATGTAGACTTAAAGATGTCTCTGGCACCAATTTTTAATAGCTTTAACTCTCAGGATGAGACCCAAAATGGAGTCAGGTCTGTACATGTGTTGGGAAAGGGAGGGTGTCCACAACCTTTCCCCCCCCCTTGATGGGTTCCCCTGACATCCTGGTCTGACTTTCCCCTTTCCAAGTCCTGCATTATGTGCCTCTGACCATTGACCATCTGACCACTGAGCATAGCAATGCAAGTGTTTCCTGGCGCGCCAAAATAACCACAGTGGGGTACAGAGTCACATTTGAGAGGCTGCCAACAGTTGGACTCCAGCCAAGAAGTGTTTCCCACTAAGAATTACTGCTGGCCGCTTACTGGACACTTGAACACCCTCTACAACACGTTAACTAGTACCACCAAACCATGCGATGCAGCTTATTTTGAATACTGCCAGCCAAGACTGCAGGCAATGGGATCACATTTGAAAGTTTCCCCATTTAAAAACAAAACTCACAGCCCAATTCCATCAGGGCTGCTGGTGCCACTATATTGCGGTGCCAAAACAGGGCCACCACTGTATCCCGTGGAACTAAGGAGGCAACTATAGGTAAGGGGACATTGGTTAGCCCCTATGGCTCTACTCAGATCTGCACCAGCTCAATAGCTGGCATGGATGCAAGTAGCCTATGTTGGGCTTTTAGGTGCAGGAGGGGGGATAGGATGCAGTGGCAACCAAGGCTGCCATCTCCACCGCCTTCAGGGCCTGAAGTTGCCCCTCCTTCTGCCCAGTTACACCTTCCACCACCACCCCGTTCTACCCGCGCCACCATGTGCTACTCCATCAGGTGGCCACTCCCACCGGCGCTAGAGGCCAGCACTACCCCTGGCCATCACTAAGTGCTTGACAGCACTTTTGCAGCAGCCGTTGCCTGGGCTGCAAGAACGGCATTGCCCAGGCAGAGTTTTGGGCCGTTGGTGCACATAAATACTAGCGTGTCAGGGAGAAGGACTGTATGGCTACATTATGGGTCATAGAAAAAGAGACCCCCGTGTGACCTGGCAGTGGGTCTTTCAGCTGCACTTGCTCCAGAGGCTCCAGTAGCTCCAGAGACTTGGAAGCAGCGTAGTTTGGCTGCAAAATGGTAGGGAAACCCCCTTTTATGCTTTGTTTCCTTTTGAATGGCATTTAAATTCAGACCCCGATATCTGCTGGCATCCACAGTTAGTCAACTCCGTGAATCCTGGATTCCTGGATACCGGGATCTGTCTGCACTCATTTCAAGTATTTTTATGTTGCTGAAAGGAATAAGCATGTTTTCTTCTGGGAAAGTGTGTTCCTACATACATAAATTTTTAAAATAATTAAAATGTAAATTAAATTTAAGTTAAACACAAAATTAACATACATGTTTTATTTGCACTCCTTGCTGAAGTACTTGTGCACTCCTGCAGAAAGGCAAGATAAAACACCCACAGAACTACACATTTTCTTTCATCTGGAGAAGTAGGTGGGTCGTGTGTGTGTGCGTGTGTGCGCACGAATGCATGTGTGTATGCACACATGGACATACACAACATCTACTGAGCATTCTGAAAAGATTTTTTTTGTTGCTAGAAGAAGGGGAAAATATGAAGGAATTGCAATAATGGAGCATTACTGAAAGGGTATCCACTCCTTCCTAAGGAAAAACCACACTACGTGAGTCGACCACATGTATGCATCAGCCCTCACAGTATTACTGAAAATACCTTTGCAAACACAGACAGACAGACAGACAGACAGACAGACAGACAGACACACACACACACACACACACACACACACACACACACACACACACACACTGGTGTGCTGTGGTTATTGAAAAAGATTTGTTATCAGCCTTTAATTGAAATCTCTTTACCAACACTGTTCATTAAAAAGGAGTACCTCCAGGGCAATACAGTCAATCCTCTTTATATGCTAATTTGCTATCTGGGTCCTAGCTTATCTGCGAGGGGCAAAATTGCTACTTCCCTTGTTATCTGCGCTTCTGTTCTCCTTATCCACTATGCAGCGACCTTCCAAAGGCTGCAGGGACCTTCAGAATGGCACCTGTGACCAGCACTGACCCCTTTAAAATGACCCATGTTTAAGGGGTCCATGCTGGTCGCAGGTGCCATTCTGAAGATCCCTGCAGCCTGTGGAAGTTCTCTGCAGCTTTCAGGGACCTTTTCGCATTTCCTGCTGTACTCTGCTGGCTTCCTGGGGGGTCTCTGCTGGATTCTAATGATGGCAGATAAGGCACTCCTTGCACCTAACCCCATTGACCCCATGGAATCAATGATTCGTTATTTGCAAACTTGCTATCCATGAGGATTTCCAGAAAACTGATCCTAGCAGATAACGAGAACTGACTGTATTTATTCATTTTCTGTACATGTTTCCTAATGGTTTGGATAGTTGTATAAGGGATGGAGAGTATTACAGTATCTGGCTGGGGCTCCCACATACAGTATACGAGCAAGTCTACTGATCAGCTCCAATCAGAACTGTGACCACCTCTTGGACCGGAGCAGGGGGCGGCGATCATTGCACCTGGCTCCGGGGTGGAGACTTGGCTCAGTTCACTATTGGCCAGTAGGCTGGTCAGTCTGGTTTCTGTTTGGGTTACAAACAGCGGTGTTATGCTGCCAGAACGCTGGGCGGGACATCTGGGTGATCGACAGCCTGCCCGTCGCGTTCCACAGCATTACGCCGTTTGCGTAATGTACGAAAGCGGCGTAATTGGTTAAGCAAACAGCCTAACACTGCGGAACGTGACGGGCGGGCTGTTGATCACCCGGATGTCCCGCCCAGCGTTCCGGCAGCATAACACCGCTGGTTACAAATATCTGAATACAACTGCAGAGAACAGAGACTTGAGTATCATTGCATAAAACAGGACCTGAAACAGAGAGATAAGTGGATTTTGGTGTATTTGATTTGAGTCAACAAAGTTATGGCATCATTATGCAGCAAGTGCAAAGTGGTAGCTTCTGGACTTCTACTTCTGCATTTCAGGGCAAATGACAATACCATCGCCACTTATCATTCTGCAACACTTTGACATGCGTTGCCCACAAAGCCTACAAAATAAAATTGAATGCTGTTCTTTCTGCCTTCAGTGTACGTTAAATAAAGTTACGCAGAACCCACTGAATACATCTTGGTGACATAAAGCTTAAGGAAATGAATCCATAGTGAAGACATAAAGCTTAAGGAAATGAACAAGCTGTTTTTGTAATGATGCTATACTTGTGGAATAGCATTTATTGGTTTTTTTTCTTCCTATGAAGGAAGTACATTCACAAGGAACAGTAGTTAACATTTGATTTATTGAGATGGTTCTATTTTTCATTTATGCTCCACAGTAAATCATTTTGGTGGATTAACTTTACATCTCTGAGCACTACATATGAAAAAGGGCTTTTTTTAAGCTAATCCTAAAAGGATTGCGGAAAAAGCACATCAAAAAACAGAGCACACCTCATATTATGGGCATTTTCCAACATTGCCGTTTCTTTTACAGATGTGGAAGCAGCAAATTACACTACTCCGGTTTTTGAAGTGTTTGTAGATAATCAAAAGTTATCAGCTGCCAGCATGTATCCTGTTGGCAAAAAGTTACAGCTGGATATCAGTTTTTCAAATGGTTTCAGAATTGCATGGAGGGTGGGGGAGAAAAGGTTTCTTCTGATAAAGGAAATGTGTTGGAAAGCAAATGCCAACCCTAGTGTGGACGACTATTCTTTTGAGTATTTTGACTGGGTAGCTATAATGTCTTTTACAATGATTTTCATTTGCAAACTTTAATCAGTTGAATATCTCCTAAATTCGTGACTTAATTTTTTTGTGATGTCCCTTATTTTCTAATAATTTAAACTCAGTATCCGTTACCATCATGGAATCATAGAAAAAGACAAAGATCTTTTTAGGCGGGGCAAATTGTCCCAGGCCTCACTTCAGAATGGGTCCACTTCAGCACTGACACATTGAAAGGAGATGGAAGGGTGTTCTTACATTCTGTAAGAATGGGTCTTCTGTACATTCAGCTCCTCAATCTCTCATAATATTAAAATATTACTGCAAAGGACGGGATTAAAGGCCACCCGAACAATCTATTTTCCAAAAGAAAGATAAATTCTCCATCATAATTCTTCACTTCTCTGTGTGGCTGCGAGATCCATTGCTAAATGTGAGGCTCTTACATTCAGCATCCATGAGCCAATGCACGGTTCTCCCCCAGCACACTTTGAAGGCTTAGAATCCAGTCCCAAATAGGCAAGGAAGTTTGGCCTTGTACACTGTGTGTCCTCACTAGGTTTCCAATGCCACTGCAGCTGCAATGCAGCCCTGAGGCAAGGGAACAAATATTCTCTTAACTTTCAGGAGGCCTCTGTGACTGCCCTTCCCCATGGCAGGATGCAGTGCATTCTCACCAGAGCTGTAACCAGCTTTGACAAAGCTGCACTGAGCATGAAGTTTATCCTGTTTCAGAAAAGGTTGAGAACATTGAATTGCAGTGGCAATTTCGGAAATTGGTAGCCAAGCAGTGAGAACCATGTGTAATCTTCCATTTTCACCCTGACACGAGAGTCTTCTAGACAATTGCCTGGCATTTCCCAGGACCGCTGTGCCCCATAAGAAGGAAATTAGTGCTTATGGTAATCTTTTATTTATTTAAAATATTTTTATCCCGTCTTTCTAACGCCAGAGTAAACGCCCAAGGCGGCTTGCAATTCAGATCAAAATATAAAAATATAGAAAAACAATAAATAAAATCATAATAAGGGGGCACAACCCATTGGAGAAGGGCAAGTGTTTATAACAAACTTGCTACAGCGTCACAGGGGGCAGACAACGATACATCACACAAATGCAAGATGGAATATCATGAGAATGAAGATGATGAAGAAAAATTTGCTTTTTTGTTGCTTTTCAGCAAATAGGTCACCAAGCAATTTGCAGAGCAAAAGGAATAAAAAGATGACACCCTGTACAAAGTAAAACTAGGAAGATACTGGTGACATCCAACAGAGTGATGCTATACCATGTTGAATAGAGACAGTTGCATTCTCCCTGCGTTGTGCGAGAGAGTCATCATTTAAAAAGGTGACTTTATCCCAATTAACAGGGATGCATTTAATAAAAGTTATTCTTCTGGTATGTTTGGACCACTTTCGGAGTCAGAGATGCCAGCACCCAGATGTGTGCCATCCTCCCTGACTGAGGGCGCAATCCTAAACTGAGTTAGGCCGGCATAAGCTAAGCCAGCAAAGTTTGGCCAGCACAAGGGACACCGTAAAATATGTTTGGACAACTCTCGGAGTCATAGAGGCCAGCACACAGACGTGAGCCATCCTCCCTGACTTCGACAGTAGTCTAAACACGCTTTGGCCAGCACAAGGGCCATCATAAAGCACATTTAGACTACTCTCGAAGTCAGGGAGGATGGCTCACGTCCGTGAGCTGGCCTTTATGACTCCGAGAGTGGTCCAAACACACTTTACAGTGGTCCTTGTGCTGGCCAAATTTTGCTGGCTTAGTTTATGCCGGCCTAACTCCAGTTTAGGATTGCATTCTCAAGAGGGTGGTCCAAACAGGCTTTACAATAGCCTTTGTGATGGTCAAACTTTGCAGGCCTAACTCCAGGTTAGGATTGTGCCCTCACGCTCTATAAGACGAATCAGGAATGAAAATCTTTGGCACAACGTTGCTAGGAAAGGCCTGACAAAATGAACGTTGTTGAACACATCTTCATTTCACATGTTCTTCACATGCCAAGAGGGCTGCTCCTCCACGAAAGGTGAGGACATGATTAATAGAAAATGTGTGTTTAGGCAACGGGGATAGATGTGAGTGAATACTGAATGCACCTATGCACCCAAATACCTAATAGATGAGCTAGCTGTGGTCGAAGAAATGCTGCTAGTGCTCTGGGGCTTCCCCTTGTGTGCACGCGCGTGCACGCGCGCGCGCGCACACACACACACACACACACACACACACATGACTACTTGTTACTGAACTGAAACAGATCCAGTGTATACTGCATATTATGAAATGATGTAAAATGTCCCTTTCCAAAGCTTCACGCTATGCAGACAGATGAAGCCATGCGGCTCTGATTGTCACTGTTTTGCTGCCACTCTTTTTGCTGCTATGTCAAAGGTGTCAAATCCCTGGCTGCCAGTTCTTTGGGGAGAATGCACACACTTCCTTGTGGTGGGACCCTAAATCAGTTTGTCACCCAGGCTCCAAAAATCCCCAGAACCATCTTCACAATCAGGTCTCCAGGGTAGAGGCGCCGCCGCTACATCACCAATTGAAAAATTCCAATTTACTTTCCCCTTTAGAGCTGCCCGGAGAATGAGTCTACATCAAATTGGTATGATCAAGGAAGATATCGCTTGCAGCAGTCTCTCACAAGTCTCAAAATGACTCACAAGGGCTGCAAAGCTGTATGTGCATTGGTAATGAAGAAGAAAACAGCAGGAACAGGCGAGATCAGCAATCCCAGCTTTTCCTTATAGCTCATCATGTTAAATTTCTAAACAAAAGGAGGTGAAACAGGAAAATGTAAATAGAACAGATATTTCAAGGATAATGAGATGGCGAACGCGGTCAGAAAATACAATCATTGCTGATATGAAAATACCTTAAATTGTGTCATTTTATTTGCTGCTGCTTCTTTTTTACCATCTGTGTGGCTAGCTGGTTATAATGACATAATGATTATACGTTCCTGTAATTTCCTACATGGGTCTCACTACCGTAGAAATCTCTGTAAAGGATAAACCATTTTGAAAAGAGCACTTCAGTGGGGTCCTGTTCAGTAGGAGCAGTGAGATGAGAGGGCCTTAATTGTAGTGGTACCCGGACTTTGGGATGTTCCTTCCAGAAAGACTAGTCTGATTGCCTCTCTCCCTCCCAGTAGTCAGAAAAACCCTGTTTAGGATGGTTTGTGGAGAACTAATAGAGAAAATTTTTTATTGCTCCACACATATGGTCAAATTTGTTGATTTTAGAAACTACTATTTTAGTGTTTAGTGGTGGGCTACCCAATCCTAAATTGCCTGACTTCCCCGGGGGCGGGGAAGACGGCGAAACAGACCGGAACGCAATGGGCGGGCTGCCGCTCACCCGTTCCTCCCACCCAGCGTTCCGGCTGAATGACAATGCTGGGTGGGGCCAATGTCACCATGGCGTCACCCCAGTGCCAGTGGTAATGGCTTACGGTAATGGCTAAAATGCTTATACTGCCCATGTTATGCCCGATAGATTCAGGCCCTTAGTTTATTGTGAATCTGATTGTGGGCTGGCCCGGGGAGTGGGGTGGGACCCGTATGCGGCCATTAGGCTTCATCCAAACGCCTGTCCCCAGGCCATGTGGCCCTAAGTCGGGCCACGTGGTGTCTCAGGCCTGCCCCTGCTATATAGCAGACACTGATCCAAGTGGCTCAAAGGGTGGCTGGCACCTACCCCAAGGCAAGAGGATGAGTATGGCCTTGCCCCGTGGAGGCTCCAACCTGTTCCCAACCTGCACTGAATACAGTGCAGGCCTGCAGGCCTGCCTGTTCTAGTGCAGATTAGGATTGCGTCATTTGGGGATATTAGATATTTGTCATTTGGGGAATGCTACTGAGAACAAGAGGCACTGGGCAAGAAGCACTTTTTCAAGTGATGTTCCTCTTATATTTAGCAAGGAGAGAGTAATTGTCCCTATTCACCCCTGCGCAGGGTCTTTTGCGGTTGTTGCTGATAGTGTTCTCCATTTTTAAAAGATTGTCAGCCCTTTTGGGACAGAGAGCCTATTATTATTATTATTATTATTATTATTATTATTATTATTATTATTA
>JAJKFI010000012.1:1176718-1188013 GCA_029204185.1 Lerista edwardsae
TATTATTATTATTATTATTATTATTATTATTATTATTATTATTATTATTATTATTAGCTTTTAATCATTTTGTGAACTTTGTATTGGAAAGCAATATATAAATACTGTTGGTTGGTTGGTTGGTTGGTTGGTTGGTTGGTTGGCTGCTGCCACCATCCATTTCACTATCCTAGAGACAGTGGCAATGTTCTTGAGACTTCAGTGGCTGACAATGAGCATTTTTCTTTATGCAGGAGACATCAGAGGGAGGAATCATTTCCTTCACTTTAGCTTCAGGCTGATGCTGCAAGATGCTGGCCAAAGTGGTGCTGAAACCAGTCAAAGTGAAGGTATTGCTTTCTATCCTAACTTCAAGGAGGGGCATTGTGCCTACCAACTGTAGGAACTTGCCCTCTTTTGAGACTCCACAAATTCCCCCAAATGGCCCTCCAGCTTTGTACGCAGAAGAATGGAGAGATATTAGCACAACTAAATGTGTAATTGTGGGAAGAAGAAAAATCTAGAGAGATGGGGGGAATAAAATATGTACTCCCTACCACCAAAAGTATTAAATGGGTAGTAGCCAATTTGAATATATCTTACACATCACTTCTTCGCAATAACATATTTTGGTTTAATAGCCCAATAGTCCAATCCTATTCAACTTCCCAGCATAAATGCTACCCCAAGATAAGGGAACAAACTTTCTCTTACTTTGAGGAGGCCTCTGTGACTGCCCCTCCATCACAGGATGCCCGACCACCCACTGGCGGTCATCCTGTTAGCACTGGCACATCCTGTTGGCATGGGTGCATCAGTGCTGGAAAGTTGGATAGAATTGGGCCGCAAATCAATTATATAGTGGTCGGTGGATTGGAATACACTCTGCCATAATGCCTCCAGTCCTGCTATTGCTAGTTTTACCACAGCCATTATCTTTCTTCTGACTGTAAGAGACCTAATTTAAAATTTTACCATGTTAAAAAAATAGAATCATAACATTACATTAAATGGCCAAAGTACAAGTAATTGTTTTACAGTCTACCTGAGAATTATCACTTTTGTTTTTAGTTTACAATTGCTTTCTTTTAGCTTGTGGAGTTCACTGAATTATCTGTCTTTTCTATTAACCTATTTTTACAGTGCTGTTTGTTCCCAATATTAAATTAGATTTAAACCATTCATCTTGTGTGCTGCAATTTTCCCTGCCATTCACCCTCTTCTGCTTTTCTTCAGTCAGTTTTCTATGTACTGCTATTTCTGTCAAAGAGATATGTGGCTGTGTTTTTCACCTTTGAAAGGAAACTCAATATTAAAAATGTTCCATTAAATATAACGCTGTTATGCTACTTTTGTAAGTCTGAAGTCAGAGAAAGGAACAAACAATAATAATATTAGTTTTAAATATATTCTAGAAAAAAAAAGAGCAAAGCATTTCCATCTTTGGTTTTCAAATTCCAGATTCATACTTTTTATTTTTTTTCTCCTAGTTTTGTTAAATAATGTTTGTTTATGTGTCATGTCTCTTTAAAAAAAAAAATCTCCTATGAAATAAGTTTAACCTCAAAAACATTATTAATGTGCCTGAAATAAACATAAACGTAGAAATTCAGTATGGGCTAGAACTTCTCTGGATAACCACTGTGTAAATAACAAAGAGTTTTGCTGCACCTTACACATTTATGTAAGCTTTCTTAGACTGCTAGACTAACCCTCTGGGAGTTTTATTAATGTAGCTATTTCTATTTTTAACATAAAAATAGTAATTGTATCTGTGCCTCTACCAGAACTATAAACACAATTCCCTGGGACATTTAAAATTGCATTCATCTCTGTGGTCTATGCAAAGGCTGAAGGTTCCATTGAAATCAGTGGGAATTACTTGTGAGTAAAGGTGGTTAGGCGTAGACTTCAAGGTATTTTACTGCTAGAAGTTATCAATTAGAGAAAATTATATCCACTCTTTCCTTCCATTAGTCACCGTGGAATGAAATAAGCACACACAAAAATCTGGAGGGATAGCCTTCATATTTGCCGTTTTCAAAGGATAGAAAGTTTGATCAGAGAACTGGATCTAAAGCAAAGTGCTACTCCTCAGCTATCTTCACCTAAAAAGGCTGTAATACTCCATGAATGTGCTTGTGAACCACTTCAAACGCAACATAGTGTGTGATGGGACAGAATTGTGTGGGGTTTTTTTTTTACATCTTTAGTAATTCTGGATGCTTCAAACAATAAAATATATTTTCATTTATCTGAAATGAATACTAAATGGCAGTACTGTACAAGGAAAATGGAATCCTTCGTTCAGTATCTTGGGCAGGAAGGAAACTCACTCACTTGGAAGAAAATCCATTCCTATTACTTGTGCTGGAGGCAGGAATTATTTATTTACTTGGGCATTTTTTTTAGCCTGCCTTTCCTTGCCAGAAAGGGGTACCCAAGTCAACTTACAATAAAGAAGAAATGCTATAATAATATCATACAATTAAAATAATACATAAATCACAATATATGAAAATATTCAATCAGCTCAAAACAGTTGAGTGGTAAAATAACAGTAAAATCATAGCACGATGTCCTTTTCCTTGGCAATCCTGGACTGATGCTGAAATTAAATCAGAAGTTTATGACATCATGTAAGTGGTTGTAAGAGATTATGACCTCAGTTTAAGAATGGGGAAATAGTTTGCATATTTTGTATAGCTATTTTTAAATTATTTATTATATAATCTACGTATCTAAACGTATTTCAAAGTAGATGTTTGGCTAGGGAATATAATTGCAAATTTTATTTGGAGAGCAATTTATTTCATTATATCACTGACCTATTTCATAAAGCACCATTACTTGCAGTCTGTCGTGTTGGGCTTTCTTCTGCATTTTTCAATTATTTTCTAATGCATTTTATTGTATTTTTAATCATGGTGGTGAGATACCTTGAGTTCCCAAAAGAAAGGTAAGATACAAAGCTTTTAAAATCAACATAAAATAAATATTTTTGCTCTAATTTGATTCCAGTTCAGCTATCACTGAATCAGGGCCATGACTCAGAAATTTCGTGAAAATAAACATATTTCAATTGTGTTGAAACATAACATTTGAATTATACAAATGCCATACTCAATTTTTATTCAGTTCATTTCTGATTAAAATTAAATGAATGTGCTTATTTTAATCAGGAATGAATTAAAAAAGAATAATGTGAAATTATGTTATTTAGTTGAGAGCTCTGCATGAAGAAAACAATTTTTTTTTTTTAGTTACACAGTTCTGGCAGCAATAATTATTTACAGGTAATGCTGGGGACAGTTACTGCAGTATGGAAACATTTACTGTATAGCTCTGTATTCCAGAAATCCCACAAACATTTTCCCAAAGTTTTGACTTTCCCACACAGAGTCTACAAATGTATTATTTACTGCAAAATTTCCACAGAGGGTGGCATGGCACAATTGCTTCTTAAATTGACTTGTTCCTTGTTCCTTGTTTCTCTACCTTTTCCCCCTCACATGTCATTTGGTTTACTGTATTGTTTTGATCTAGAATTCTGCTTGTTTTAATGCCAATAAAGGTTTGGAATGGAATGGAATGGAATGGAATGGATACAATGGGTCCAATGGAATGGAATGGATACAATGGATTGGAATGGATACAATCTGCAGTGGTAGTGTTGGAGCATGTAGCAGGATAAGCCATGTGATGAAATGTTCAGAACCCCCTGAACAATTTAGGGACCAATCCTAACCCATCTTCCAGTATTGATGTAACATGCCAATGGGACATGTGCTGCATCCGGGGGGGGGGTAGTTACAGCTCGCCTCCTCGAGGTTAGGGAACATTTGTTCCCTTGCGTTGGGGCTGCACTGCGGTTGCATTGGTGCTGGGAAGTTGGATAGGATGGAGCCCTTAACTTCTTTGATAAAACGTGGTTTGGCTACTCTTTAAAATCCTGAGGTTTAACATGGAAACGACCCCGAGACTCACTTTGATTGCATTTTGAATCACATTTCAGTGACAGTGGGCTTCCAGAAGCCCATGGAGTGATTTCACTTATCGTACAGAAAGTCGTTTAGCTCACCTAGTACACATACAGCTGGGATGGACTCTGACATTCATTTTAAATTTTGCATTGTCCAAAATTTAGGTCAATCCTTATCTTTGTGTTCATTTCACTTACCCACTGAACCTATTACATTTAAATAATAATAATAATAATAATAATAATAATAATAACTTGAAACTAAAATTTCACACTTCGTCTGTTCTGTTCTGTTATTCTGTGTCAGCACCTGTACATTCGTGCTGGACCAGTGATTCCCAAACCAGTGGGTCGTGAGCCAGTTTCAGGTGGGTCACGAAGCACCTAGAGCAGCCATAATTGAAAATATGGGAAGATGGGGTGCTGGAAAGAGGGAGGGCTGTGTGGTTGTTTTGCTTGTGTCAAGGCTGTAAATAGGCTTTCTGCTTCACTTTGCTGTTGGAAAATGACTGAGAAATAACTCAATTTATTGCTGCATTCTCAGGAAAGCAGCAGGCTCTGGCATTTCAAGGATGGCATTTCCATCACTTCCGGTGGGTCCTGGACAGATTGTCATTCTAAAAAGTGGATCTTGGGCGAAAAAATTTGAGAACCACTGTGCTAGACTGCTTTACTAAGCTGGATGCTTTTTGAAATGGGGGCACTGAGAAATCTATACATTCAAACATCTTGTTTTCCTATGTACTGGGGTATGTGATTTCCCTTTTAATACACAATAACCCTTGGTCAGGTTTTTGACCAGTTACTACTGGAAACTGAAAACCCTTGGTCAGGTTTTTGACCAGTTACTATCTATGTGCCTTTACACAGTCGCTAACATATAATATTATTTGCCTTGTTTTCCATGTCTTAATAAGGCTAAGATGTGAAAGATATTACCTGAACGAAACAAAGCAAATGAGAACAACCTTTGAATTCCCCCCCCCCAGCTTCTTTGCCTCGCATTAAGAATGTTTGTTCATTTCTATTTATTATTCATCATAGTTCTTTGATACTTAAAGCTGATTACAAGAGAGAAGGCTAATGGTAAATGCATTACAGGGAACTTGAATATTATTTTCTTTTTTAGGCTTAGCCCCCTCAAATTCTGCCTGGAATTCTCTTTCTTCTGGAATGTTGCTTCTGTTTTGTGAAATCTTATTTTCTCCCTCTTCATTTTTGTCTTGTTTTTCAAAACTGTTCACTGTTTATCAATTAAGGAACTTCTACAAAGTATGTCACATATTTCAAAAGCCTTTTAAGCTCCCTCCCTCTCAGTTTGCCCTTCTTTCACCAGTGACCAACTTCCCCTTTGTCACAAGGTTAACTCCTTCTGCTTTTGAGGCATGACATATTTTTTATGGGTGCTTCCTAGTTTATTCATGTTGTAAAGTTGATAACTGTACCTATCATGCAAACAAAACAAAAATGATTCTGTTTAAAAGCTGAATAATAAAACTTTTTTTGGAGGGGATGGAATAGTCATATTATGTTTATAGTTTTATCATTATTTTTAACTGCCTTGGGCATTTGCTTCAACATGAAAAATGTGGGGTACCAGTTTTTTTTTTCAAATAAATAAAGTAGTTTTATACAAATAAGAAAACAAATCTAAAAATACAAACTGTGTTATTTTCTGATATTATAGAACTATTTCACAGCCAAGTCCCAAATCCTTTGAGTAACATTTAATTATCCTTCAACTGCGTTATTGGGGAAAATATCACACATGAGACATGAGTAGATTTTCCTAGTTCCAGCTTGTGATTGTTCCATGGATTGACCATGGCCATGCTTCCATGCTGCCTGCCTTCCAATTAGACATGGAAAATTCCTGAGGCAATTTTTGGAATTGATGAATATGTGTTTGCCACAGCTATCAAATTTTTTTTATCTATTCATTCATGGTTTTTTTTGTTCCTTCCACATTAGCAATCCATCAAGATTCCTTTTGGTACTGCATATCTCTATAAAATAATTTCATCCCACAATCCTTTGGGTGACTATAGAAACCATGCCTTTGAATGTTGTTATTAATGAACATATGTCAGGAAAAATATACCATACGTTCTATTCTGCCTGCCATCTGATTGATGGCACAATCCTATACTCACCAAACACCAGGGGAGCATGTGCCAACCTATGCTGTCGCAAACGTGCCATAAAGCATGTTGTGGCAGCATACACATTGTGGTGCTAGCAGGGATTGCTGTGCCGCCCTACTGAGAACAAAAAATTATTCACAGAATACTCGTCACACAATATATCCATGGATTTAGCCCCTCAGCTACTCATGCACAGAAGTCAGAACTCCTGCAAGAGCTCTGTCACCTATGCCGCTAACACGCTGCTGCTACATGTCTACTCACCCCCTAATGGATAAAGGTGTAACTACACAAAATAAGGTACAAGAACAAATAAATTTCTTATTACTAAAAAGACAGGGATATTGCAAAAAAGAAACAAAGCCTCTGTCAAGGCTTATGTTGGTCTATAAGCCACAGACCATCCTCGTTCAGTAGCACAGGAAAAAGGGCCCACTTGGCCTCAGTTGCCATGTAGGCCACAGGCCTCTGTCAGGCAGTAGCATAGGAAAAATAGCCAGTCAGGCCTAAATAATATGAAGGGTTCTATCATTCACCTCCGAAACTAGATATGTCCCTGTAGAGGTTGATTAGGGAAAAATCCTGAATTCTATTTTTAAGCATGGGAAATATTTTAAGGAAAAACCAAGTTGATATCTCATACAGCCTAAGAGATTTTGAGGAATCTGTGAAAACACATTTTACCCCTGTTCATCCCTTTAGGGGTTGAGATAGTAATCCTAACCAGGAGTTAGGCCGCCATAAATTAGGCCAGCAAAGTTTGGCCGGCACAAGGGACACTGTACAGTATGTTTGGACCACTCTCAGAGTCAGGGAGGATGGCACACATCTGTGTGCTGGCCTCTCTGAGAGTGGTCCAAACATACTGTACAGTGTCCCTTGTGCCGGCCAAACTTTGCTGGCCTTATTTATGCTGGCCTAACTCCAGGTTAGGATTGCGCCCTGAATTTCTAAAAATCCCTTTTTAGTGGTTACCCATTACCTTTTATTCTGCTCTCTCTATGACGGTCCTAGAGCCAAATTTTTGGCTCCTCTGTTACAAGATAGATCAAATTTAGCACAGGTCTGTTACCTCTTGGCAGATGCTGATTGTGATACCACCCTGAAGGTGGCTCGTTTTGCATTTGCGGCGTCAAAAATTTGATCTAATTATGTAAATTATGTTCAATCTTTTATATCATAGTGTTGTGGTCAAATAATTTTAATTTACAGTTTGTTCAATCGATGTTTGCATCTTCTATGATTGTTAAATTGTAAATTTGCCCTGTTTGTGATGTTGTTTTTATACCATTTTGCTCACTGTTATGTCATTATTATGTTTGCCTTTCTATTTTGTAATGACCTATGGTTACGCAATAAATATTGACTGACTGGCCTTTTTAGTGGGTGCTTACATCATGGAAGGAAGATATTCCCTGAATTTCATGATTCTAGGTCCAGGGGTTTGGGCTGGGCATTGATGAGTCAGTCAGGACACATGCACGTGTGTGCGCGTGTGTGTGTGCACATGTGTGTGCGCGTGTGCATGTGTGTGAATAAATACATAAATACACACAGTGGTGAAATTCAGCCACTTCTCACCAGTTCTGCAGAACCGGTTGCTAATTTATTGATATACAAAAAGTAGTGCTGTAGTAAGAAGCAGTATAAAGAAAGGAGGACATAGAACCGGTTGTTAATTTATTTGAATCCCACCACTGAATACACACATACATAAAAAAAATTGGTATCACTTTGAAAACAAAACCAGATAAGGCAGAATTGTACAATGGACTGACATGCTCCTTTCTCCTTCAGGCAGAGGGAGGCCCATGTGAGAACCCTGTTTGCTTTCGGTGAGACCATTAAATAGTCAAATCTGGAAAAAAATTTTGCTTTGTTTTAATTAAATAGTGCTAAAGTAGCAGATTTTAGGGAGAGCATTAAATAAAAGAAAATAGATGTAAAAATGAAGCATTTGAGGAGGATGAACAGTTTAAGTTCCAAGTTCTGTTTTTGTATTGATATTTTTTTTTGGGGGGGGGGGATGAAAATCCAAAAGAATTACAATTAGCTCATGTTAAGGACTTCAACTGTCCTTATCCCAGTTCAGACCATAAGCCTTTTTAGACCAGTTCTCAATTATAAATGGACCCGCAATCACTTTTTTAAATTTGCCCATTCTCTGCTACAAATCTCTTTACAGTAGAATGTTATACGCATGTTGGTAGTCACAATTGTGGATTAAAGGATTTTTTTAGGGGGGGGGATAACAGTATCTGCTTGAATTGTTATGGAAATGCAGGAGTCCCCTTCACGGAAGGAAATGACTGACATCTCTATATGTATTAATGAAATGCAGCTTTAGCTGGAGTCTGAAAAATTCTTGCAATGTAAATGAAAGGCCTATATGATTTGTGGCTTTGCCAGTTTTTTGCGTTGCGTTGCTTTGTGTGTGTGTGTGTGCGCGCGTGCGTGCGTGTGTTTGTGCTGTAGCGGTATGCCATTTGATTCAGGCTGGGTTAATCTTTCCAGGCCTAATAAGTAGCCTTTGCACTGAAACATGATCTGTGCTTTTCCAAGTATTTGTATGGCAGGCAGCTACACAGCAGCAACTTCTGTAATCCCTTCTCCCACAGTTAGAGCTACTAGAAAGGCTTAATAATATCCCAGAGGCAAAGATGAAACCGTATCTGCACAGCTACTGTTTGCTGTAGAGAGCTATATATATATATATATTCCAGTGCTCCCATAAAGCACTGGGAATGAGAAAGGCTTTTCATCAGAGGCTTCAGGTATATCGGTAAGCACAGTTTGTCACTGTTGAAACCGACTGCTTCAATAGCAGAAATTTCAGGTTAAAAAAAGACCCACTTTTGTTTCTTTATTGGGTTTAGGGCAGGGACAGCTTTCATTGGCAGCTTATCCCTTGACATGGTTGGCTTTTAACTTTTCAAATCAAATCTAAATTGAGTTTTATTCTGTAGTATCACATGTAGTCTCACCGTTCGAGAATGCATACGGAAAAGGAAGAAATGGCTTCAGCTGTTGATGCTGGGATGAAATTCAAGATTAATCTGTTCCATTGTTTGAGGGCTCTGACTGATTTCCTAAGAATACACACTCCCCATCAGCCTTGTTCTCCACCCTGAGCTGCTCACTTTTTCTCCCCTTGGTCTTCTATGTTGGGTTTCTCCCACCAAACTCTTGGGAGTATTTTTTTTTAACCTGACTTGTATCCCACAATGGGACTCTGCCAGCTATTTTGCTGGCAGAGGATCGAGCAGCCTTGCCCGAGGCAGAGCGTTGGACCAGGCAGTAGAAGCCACCACTGGGGCCCTCCCCACTTGGGCCTGATCTCCTCTCCCCTCCTGCCCAAATATACCTATACGTTGACCGCACAGCTGGAGCACCAGCGCCAGGACTCCCTCCTCTCTGGATGACACAAACATGCTTTACAGCGTGTTCACAACACTTTTAGCTGGTGGTGCACATGTACCACCAGCGTTATGGACTGTTGGGTTGGGCCCTAAGTCTTTAAAACCATATTTGTTCTTGTGATGCCTACTCAAGAATGACATATTGTCCTTTTTGCCATCAGATAATTGCAGATAGCATTGGTAACTTTCCGTCACTATGATTAAAGTTGAGAGCAGGTATGTACTGTACCTTTTTTAGACTTCTGCTTGCATAAAAAAGTTTAGAAAGTCAGAAACGACTAGATGTGCAGTTTTATTTCCTCAAAAAGGCAATGTTTAGGCGCAACCAGCTACCCTGTTTTCTATCTACCACCTATCTTTATATTGTTTGGAAAGGTGCCATAGATGTATTCATCTAGATTTACACATCTATCTAATTTAAAGGCCAACAAATATTTGAGAGCTTAGATTTGCATTTCAGCAGTATGATTATTTTCTGTGGCCAAATCTTAGTTGAATGGACGGATACTGATGAAATACAGATTTTCAACATTGCAATATATTGCAACATAGTTCACTCATGATATTCCTTCCTCCACAGCAGAATCTTAACAGTATTTATCTTTATCTTTCAAAGCAGGAAGCTAGTGGAGGACAGGGAGGCCTGGCGTGCTGTGGTTCATGGGATCGCCAAGAGTCGGACATGACTTAGCGACTGAACAACAACAACCGCTCTCATTGTCTAAAACAGTTATAGGAAGGAGGACATAATGATAAGAACTTGGTTTTAGTATGGATTCCTCAAGGCTGAGGAGAAGGACAGGCAAGCACAACTGGAATCGGTTGTTATCCATCTGTTTTAAAGACCTGGTGTTACTATATCCACATATAATGCTTAATGTCACAGCCTGAAATGGCATTATCTGTCATGGCCAGCTGGATACTGCTAACTACGCTGTTATAAATAGCACTGTGATGGCTTTGCCCTGCTGCTGCTACTGTTTGTATCAGTGTGTGTCCATTGGCATTGAGCCTTGGTGCGCTAGAGTTCTCGGTTTTCAAATGGCCTGGCAAGATTTGCGATGCACAGTATCTGTGAGTTACAGCTAGCCAGAATGGGACCTGTTTGATGAATGGGAACAATTCAAGTCAGTTAAGTGGTTGACAACCTGCTTGGACTGTTCCGGATTGCCACTACGTTAGACTTTCATGAAAGAAAACAAACGGGTGCAGGTCCAGGCTAGGGAAAACTGAGTCTAGTCTGTGCAGAGCGTTTTGAATCCTGAGGCTTTCTCAGGTAACCAGTTAAAGCATGGATAATTGACATGTTGAAGTCATGGCGTAATGCCTGTGGCTTCTCAAGCTCTGCATGGAGAGAGTTTTATTTGGATGTGCCTCCCAGAGAGAAGCATGATACAATCCTACAGTATACACACTGATCGGGGATTAAGACCCACTGAACTTAACGGACAGGAAAAATTCACCACATCAGGAAACATGTTCAATGAAAGACTTCAGCATTCAAAGCCTGAGGAGCTTTTATCTCCCCAGTATCACCCCAGTTGCGCAGGTTTCAAGGAGGTCTGTTTCTCCCCCCTTAGGATCATAACTTTATTGTTATGTTTGCATGTTTGCTGCTTCAAAAGTCAGTGGTTCCAAAACGTTTTCAACTGGTGGCTCCCTTGACCTACTGGGCCATTGGCAAGGATTCTGTGGCTCACCTGGCTGGTTTCCATAGCTCTCCGGGGAGCCATAGTTCACAATTTGGGAACCACTGCTCCATATCCTCGGG
>JAJKFI010000012.1:1188023-1214915 GCA_029204185.1 Lerista edwardsae
TGGCTTGGACCAATCTAGCATTGATGGAACAATGAATAATAGCCCCCAACCTGCTCCTCCCAAGAACCACCTTCAGTGATTCAGGCAAGAGAAGTAAATGACTATGCAGCCATGTAACTGCCATTTCGGCCGTCTATATGAAGATGATAGCAGTTTCCATATTGCATTTCAATATGGTTTACACTGGAGCTGTTGAAAGAAGATAACGTTAAGCAAGTACAGAAACTGAAATACAGAATATGGAGGGGCTATAACTCACAGCGCAATCCTAAGGATTGCACAGCATCGGCACAACGGAGTTGCACCAGTGCTGCGCGCTTAGCGCCAATCGGCACCCCCACGTCAGTGCTAAGGCAACAGGACTGGCGCTGCTGGCAGCACCGGTAATGTTGCACCCACACAGCACCTGCCTCGCATCGGCTGAAGCCAGTCGACACAAGGAAAGTGCCATGACAAGGCGGCACGGGGATTGGTGGGAGGGAGGGAGAATGTGGGCGGAACATGGGCAGGCTTGGGAGGTGGCCATACGGCCACTTCCTAAGCCCAACTGCTAGGCCACGAGGCCACGATTCGGGCCACATGGTCTCCCTGAATCTGCGTCCACTCTTTAGTGGGTGCAAGTCCAAGGAGTACATAGGGGAAGCTGAGAGTCACCCCTGGTCCTGCCACCACTCTCTTCAGTGGTATGCGACCCACCAAAAATCTGGTTGCGATCCACCAGGGGACCACAACTCCAATGGAACTGCAGCTCTAGTCCTCTCTGTCCAATGAACCTGTCCCTGAAAAACTATCCTTCCACGACTTGAAGAAGGGGAACCAAAAACCCCAACCAAAAGCTTCCATTCTGTCTCTGGCCTTTAGGGACTTCTGATATTCTTGTTTGTCAAAAATGCTCAGCTAACCTTTTCAATTCTTCCAAGTGGTTAGCTTAGTGCCAAATGTATGCGCCTGCCATGATTCCCATGCCAAATGAAGGACTATTTAGCAAACCGATCAGGGTTGTCAAACTTGTTTCATATAGTGAGCCAAACAGCATTCATGATGCCTGCTGAAGGCTGGATGTGATGTCACTGAGCAGGATGTTATGTCACTGAGCGGGTCATGACCAGAAATAAGCCCTTTTTTCCCCACATAGGAACCTCATTAGCTGCAAATGACAAGATATGGGAGAGCACAATTATCATACAGGCTGCCCTATTAGCAAGGATGCCTCAGCAGTTTTGTTGGATGACCCCTGTCTCTAGTATTGTGAGAAATGGAAAAAAATCCCCATACTGTGCACAATTGCAGAAGTCTCAGCTCAGTCCCCCTTTAACCATCTGTTGCAATACCCTTTAGAAGGGCATATTCAGAGCCACAGGACAAGAAACAAACTTCCTGAACTTGTGGGCAGCCCCAGGCTTTCCGTGAACAGACAGTACAACAGCTCATCAAGTGAGGGTCTCCCTGCATACACCTGAGAGTCAACGCACACTTTGAAAGAGAGCTACAGGGTGATTTCCCACCATCTCCTCCTCTGTGCTCTCACTTAAAAATTCTCACTGATTGAGACGTTATGTCTCATTCCGAGTGGTGTTAACTTAATTATACCTTATCGATGGAGGATTTCAGCTTGCTGGTGTGTCTGACATTAATTATTAAATACAAGAGGAAAAAAGGGATCTGAAGCTGGGGATGTTCTGTAGTTGAAGGACTTTTTTTTTTTTTTTTTTGAAAGCTTGCCCTTAACTTCATCTCTTTCTTTTTTCTTTTTACCCCCTGGACATTAAAAAGACGCCGCTTCTTGCCAGCAAATTGCTTTTTGACCAAAGTGGAAATCCAAACCCAAAAGGATGTGCTCTTGATCTTGAAATCCAGGGCTCATTAACGGATGCTTGGTTTGTCAGCACCTGTCAGGTGTAGAACATTTTTTTGCCTCTTGGGCCAGGTACGTAAAATGGAAATGTCAAACTCCCCAGGGAGCTTCTAACACAGTATCAAAGGATAAAAGGGATACCAGACCCATAGGCTGGGAACCCCGCAAAATGCAAAGTTCAGCAATAAGGCCAGGGAAATACAATGCGTTCTTCCTTTTAAAATTCACTGGGATAAATATTCCAACCCCATTATTCCTTTGATGCTCAACAAGAAAGGAAGTACTCATTGCTTACAGGACCATTTCAGTCACACCTGAAAAGCATCCAATATGAATAGAAGATGTTTTCTTGGGATTGTGCCCTCCCTCATTCCCCCCCCCTTCTCCCGATTCCCTGGCCTACAATATATAACATGCCGCTGGCCACTTTTGCTATGTGCCATACCAATAAAACTTTGAACAGCTGCTCAATTGCCCAAACACAGTGATTCAGGGGAGGCATGATAACTAGCTGTAAGTAGATGTTACATCGATTGAAATGATACAGGAAGAACCTTCCGTTCTGTTTAGCCCACAAGAAAAGAACAAGATGTCTAGAGACAACATTTCAGTGGAGGTTTCAAGAAAATGCTTCAGTCCTTAGAAACATTCAGAATTCAGAACATGGAATTTCCAAAGTTGCAATTAAAGACTGTAGTTTGGAGAGATTACTCAGTTCTATGATAAAAGGGATATTTTTAAAGAGATATTATTTAAGGGATAAGATAAATTCAGGAGTCCACATCCTTGAGTGGCTGACCTTAGTACAACATGGGGGTCATGCCATAGGAACCTGCCATACCGGAATACATACCATAATCTTAATACACCAGTCTACTTCTTATGGGATACCGCTCAAGAGAGACATGCATCACACTTTTTCAGGGATTCACAGTAAGGCAGCAGTTCCCAGACTTACAGTGATTACAATGCCCTTCTTCTATGGCATCCTGTTGCAGCAGTGCTATCCCCCAAAATCTCATTGATTGCATCAGAATCCTGCAAGATCCTGCAAGATCTCATGCAATTTTGTGTGATCTTGGCCTAATGAACCAGGAAGAAGAGCCACCAAGGACAACTTGTAAGTGTGCCATGGTGCCCTTGGGTAGAGTGGCACACAGTTTGGAAACCACTCCATTAATGCATAGAGGGCAGTATGCACATACCCTCCAACACAAATGTGCTCAGTGGCCCTTATCTATTTAATAACATCTTAAAAGTCCTTTTGCCATGTTTGAACATGGTGCCAGTGTTCATTTTGCTGCAAGTACTCAGACTGGAAATCACAGTTTAACACAGTCACTGTTTAATATGCAGTAGCATCCCCTTCCATCCATGTTTTTGCCTACAAAAAAGGGAGATAACTGAACAGCAGCACTTAGCACTTCCCAAGAAATAGATCTTCATTTTGATATTATTACAGAGAATCAATATGCAAGCAGAAGACAAAGGAAACGTGATTTGGACATCTGCTCCTTCAATCCTTTCCTCAACAAACAGAATGCTTCGAGTTGTTTTTAGCAAGAAGTTGTTTTACACAATAAATTTGAAGACATTGATAACACTTCACTGGAACAGCACTTCAGTGTTTTGATGAGATGAGTTACCGTACAGATGGCTTCCATCAAGCCAGCCTTTTCTGTTTATAGGGCTGCAGGTGGTAGTAGAATAGGAAACAGAGGATGTGGAGGAAAGGTTAGGACTGAGAAATTCTCACACACTTTAACTGAGTAAAATCTGTCTCCAGGGGGGATTCTAGTTTCTTATCTGTACTTCCATCAAATCTGTGTGAAACAAGTTTGCAACAAAGGTCAACTTGCTTCCCCATTCATACAGGGATTCAGTTGAAGAAGAAGCAGAAAAAGAAACATATTATTCACACTTTCACATTCTCAAATGTATCTAACTCAAAAAAGGTGGGGGAATTGTTGAAAGATTAACTTGAAGGTCTTGCAGATATACGTGTTTAGCTATAAACATAAACAAATGCTTATGTTCGGCTGTCCCAAAGATGCTCTCATTACTGTGATCATTGATGCTGTCAATTAAGCTGGAATAGATAAGACGGACCCAATTGCTGATAAATCTTAATGTTCAAAATAATGCATTGTACAACCCCAAATCATGGTTCTTATTACCCTAATGGCCCAATCTGATTCAGGATTGGGCAGGTACACGGAAGGTTTTCTGACAACGGGACATAGTTCTACCAGACCCAGGGTGCAATCCTAACCAGCTTTCCAGCACTGACTTGGCTGTGCAAATGGGTAGTTCTGCATTCTGCATTGGAGTAATAGTCACGGAAGCCTCTTCAAGGTAAGGGAACGTTTGCTCCCTTACCCCAGAGCTGCTTTGCCCTTACCCCAGTGCTGAAAAATTGGTTAGGATTGTGCCCCCAGACAGGTAAGTCTGATGGCAGTCTGATGGAAGGGGAGGAGAGAGAGGGCAAAATGGAGAGGAGACAGGGTCGGGAATCAGAAAGATTGAGACCAGGAAGGAGGTAGTATCTTCAACAGTGGCACTGCCAATATCCTATCTCCCTTTCCAGCCTCAGTCTGCCTTCCTGGGTTCACTCAAACTTGCATCAGGAAAGTAGCTGGCACAGGTCCATGTAGACTCATGCAGGCAGCAGAGGCTTACCCCTGGGCAGGAACAAATCTCCCTTCACCTGGAGATTTCCGGGACTGGGAACTCCTCCATGGGGTGCAGTGTGCAAGCTCTTGCTGTGACTGCATCAGTACAGGGACAGTTGGATAGAAATGGGTTGCCTATACTTGTAATACAGTATACAGGCACACTTACAATAACGGTAGGTACATGAAGTGTGACATGTATGTCAACACTAGGTTGATTTGGGGGGAGGAGAAGCTCCTTTGTGAATTATCAGGGGTTGCTTCCTGTTCAGGCAGTAGAAACTCAAAAGAATCCCTCTCACCCAAATTGGCAGTAATACTTGGGGAACTTCCCAGGATCCTTAAGCACCCTGAAAAACTAAAAGCTGCAGCTTCTGACCATGGGGGAATTTTGTACAAATGGGTGGTGGCATGCCTTCTTCCTTGAAGAATTGAATAGGAGCATTTTTTCAGGATGGTGGCAGCACCTATGAAAATATCGATTGCACCACTTCGGTCAGGTCCCCGGCAGATAGGCGGTGCTTCCACTGCTGCCAACACCACCTTCAGAATTTTCACCTTCAGTGGTGAATTTTCAAGCTTTCAGAAAGAAAAGGTACCCACCATCCCTACGTTGTTGTTCAGTCGCTAGGTCATGTCCGACTCTTCGCGACCCCATGGACCACAGCACGCCAGGCCTCCCTGTCCTCCACTAGCTTCCGGAGTTCGCCCAATTTCATGTTCATCGCTTCGGTGACACTATCTAACCATCTCATCGTCTGCCGTCCCCTTCTCCCACTGCTTTCAATCTTTCCAAGCATGAGGAAAGATTGAAGGCAAAAGGAGAAGGGGGCAGCAGAGGATGAGATGTTAAGCCTCCTGAAAATCATGGATTTTTATTGAGGTACCTACACAATTCAAGAAAATCCCCCTTCATTTTTCTGTAGTATTTTCAGAGCCAGACAAAATGTTGGGGAATTCTAGCTAGTTTCACTCCTAGCTGACTTATGAGTTAACATTCCTAGGCCTGGGAATAAACCCCGTTTAACTTAAAACCATTTTTTTTCCCAATGATGCGTTAAAGCAACATTGGTAGAAATGCAATCTCCAGCATATCACTGGTAGAAAATGGGTTTAAAGAGACTAAGGGCCAATCCTAACCAATGTTCCGGCCCCAGGGTAGGGGCAATGAGGTAAGAAATAAACATTCCCTGACCTTGAGATGGCCTCTGTGACTCCCCCCAACTGCAAGATGCAGCAAATGCCCCATTGGCATTGCTCTGTCATTGCTGCAAAGTTGGTTAGGATTGGGCCCTTAGGCCCCAATCCTACCCACCACCACAAGTGCTGATGTAACCACACCAAAAAGGCACGCACTGCATCCTGTGAGATGGGGGAAGCAACCTGAAGGCAAATAGGAAGTAAGAGAAAATTATTTATTAAGTATAAGTAAAAAGCCCTATGGCTACCAAGGGTCTTCTTGATCATATGCTACCTATTACAACTCTGATAGTACAATATGCTACACTTACAACTCTGAATAAAGACTCCAGACACAGGCTTGGGATAATGGGTCACTTTATTAAAATTAACGTGGGGAAAAACCTGCAGCAGGGGATCTCAAACCGCCCCCCAACGTGCGGGCTACTCTTTGGAGGCTAGGCACTAGCCATAACTTTCCCTGGGCTACACAGGCATGACAGCCTGGCTCCGAGCCCCGGCCTGAGCCCAGGAGAGCCCATCTCCACCAACCCCGGAGGTTCAAGGCAGCAGAGTCTGACAGAGCCCACCAAGGCTACGCTCCAGCGGTGGATTCTGCCTGAGTCAGCCAAGGGACACGCCAGCCAAGCTCACCGACCTGGTCAAGCGTCTGAGTGGTCCTGACCCGTCCCCTAACCTTATTGCCTTGGAACTGAATGCCAGGATCCCTAAACCCTGCCAACCCAACCCGTAACCTGCCACACAGGAGGGGGGGTAGCCTAGCGCTTAACCCCCACTGCCCCAATGAGCCAAACAGCTCCTCAACCCCTGCTGCAAGTCAGCTAAAAACAAATCATTCCCAGTGGGAGACAGGTGAACCCCATCCCCCCTAAATAGGGCTGGCAAATTAAAGGCTATATTAGGGTGAAAAATAACATCCCCACCCATGCTGCGGACCACCCCCCTCATGTCCCTGTTGATTTTCCTTCTAGCCAAATATATGCAGTGTGGGCTAACTGCCCCACACCACACCTTGCAGGGGAGGAGCTCGCCCAGCCCCCACCAAGTGGCAGCCAATCAGCTGCCCCCATTTTTCCCACCTCTGCCCGTCACTGCAGAGTGTCAGGTAAAGGGGGAGCAAAGCTCAAAGGGAGCTTCACCCTGAGAAGAGCTTCATTCTGAGGAGGGAATGGGGTGGGAAGGTTTTGGAAGTAGAGACAAGATCTAGCATGTGCCATGGCTGCTGGATCCACCCCTCTCCCCACCCCCTCTCTACCCCCTCACTGGCTTACTTGTCTTATGACCACTGCCACTACTGCCATTTGCAGTGACCACTGCCACTACTGCCATTTGCAGTGACGGGTCCACAATGGTCACTGGAAGCACACTGCTGAATGGCCTGTTATGACAGCAGAACTCCGGCCTGTGCGGGTAACACAGTGGATAGAATTGGGTTGCCAGGTTGCTTCGTCCCGCTGCAGTGCAAGTGCCAGGTTGCAATTTGACATGGAGCAGTTGTGGACCTGTCCAATTCTTGGCCCTGGGGCCAGGTCCACAGATTGCTGCACCTAGTGCCATCTCCCTGCCCCCTGTGCTGCCCCCACCATGCCCCCAGTGTCTGCAAAGCTCCATTTTGGAGCCATGCAGATGCAGGGGCAAGCAGCCTGGCCAACCCCCCTCACGCTGCTCACCTCTGCAAGAGGTGATCTTCTTCTGCGCCGCCCCCACCGGCACATTCCCCCCCCCCAAAAAAGGTAGGACTGCCAGTGACATGGAACCTAACATAATGTAATATTACTTGGTGGTGTCCTTTCCCATAGTCAAGATCATTCTGTATTATTACCAGAAGTCCTGTTGAGCCAAACTCCCCCACTTGATTTACAAGCTTCTTCCTTGCAATTTCTGTCCCTCCATTTGAGGAGAGAGGGGAATTACAGAATTTCCCATTGACTGGCTATGTTTGTCCCTTTTCTCAATTTCCTTTTTCCTCCGTCCACCTGGGGTGGAGGCTTTAATTCCTGGTTCCTCTCTCATTTTTAACTGTGAAACAATGCTTTTTTCTGGCTGTGTCTGGAGCGTTCAAGGTAGTTTACGAAAAAGAAAAAAGACCCAATAACCTACAAGAGGAAACATAGTCCAAGAAATAGACAAAAGTTGAATTTTTTAAGCATTACTCTCAAAAAATAGGCCAAAAACAAAGTAAAAAAACAAAACAGAAAAAACCTAGCACCCTAGCAAAACATTCCAGGCCTAGAAGCCACAGTGATAAAAGCCTTATTCCTAGTTTTTGCTGTTTAAATCTGAAGTAGGAGAGGGGGGGAGTCAAAGCCTCCCAACAGATGCTCAGACAAAAGGTGCTCGTTTATTAACTGATGTATGTTTGCCTGACATATTTTGGCTTCATCCTGCCTCAAGGGCGCAGAAAGGCTTCTTGAGGCTTACAACAGACTCCACAAATGTGTGAATCATAGCAGAGCTTAGGATTCTGACATGGGCTGATATGGAACTTAAAACCACTTTATGGCAAAATTATGTCTTTTCTTGGATGGGTGGAAGAAGCTGCTCTGGGAAACACAAACGTCTGGGGCTTCTTTGGGTAGCACCTTCAGGACTGTGATCCAGTCCACTGCTCCATACCCATATTAGCTTTTCATTGTTAGTTTTGTTGGTTGCCACCGGTACTCAACCTGCTCTTTTTCACACATGCGTATGACCATGTGTGTGTGTCTCTCTCTCTGTGTATAAAAGGATCCTAGTCAAATGAATTCCTTTGATCTGAATGGCAGAAGTTATTGCCAGTGTTTCCCCCCCACACACACACACACACACACTGAACTTGCATTGATGTCAAGAATAGAAATGAATGGACAATATGAGAATAATCTTAAGTGCATATCTGCTGGGTTTAGCAGCATATCATACAAAGCTGCTGGGAGGGGTCATATTTGGGGAATGTGGCTTTCATCTTAGATAAGTGTTATTCAAGCTGTGGATCAGGACCCACTTGGTGAGTCGCGGAAAGCTGGGAGCGGCCATCTTGGAAACTTTATATCTTACTCTTGTTATATTGCTTTTGTGAGTGTTAATCGTTTGAATGTTCAGATAAGGGTTTTTGTTTTTTTAAATGAATTGTTTTTAGTTCAGTGCTTTTACATAATATTTTGTCCTAATCGTGCTTTCTGTCAGGGATGTTTCATGGTTGTATAAGAATGCCAGTTTGCATTTCAGGAGTGTCATTTTATTATGTTACAATGACAGCACTTCCTGCTTGACGATGCCACTTCCTGCCACAACATCACTTCCAGGTTAACGACATCATTTCTGGTGGGTTCTGACATGAGTGCCATTCTAAAAAGTGGGTCCCAGTTTAAAAAGTTTGAATACCACTGCCTTAGAACAAAGGAAAAATGGCTGAAAAATTGATTTCTATTGTAGTATATATTCTTGTCTTTATCTACTGCTGGAGACTTTCTAGTAGAACTTTCTGCAAAAACTACAGAAAATTGCAGCCTTGACTGACAGTTGATGTACAAGAGCAAAATCTGATATATAGTCTGATCATTTTTATTCCAGAGCTTTGGATCACAGGTGACTCTTCAGTATTTAGGAAGAGAGGAAGAAATATACCAAGAAAATAATACAGTACAGTCCATTTAATACAATAAATTCCCAGGAGATATAGGGTGGCTGCTACTGAAAATGATTGAATCCATCTCAGCGTTGACTCTATCCCATTATGCTCCATATCTTGTATGCAATCCCATATTTTATCCCATATTATGATGTCTTTGATTTTATTCTCTGACACAGTGGTTCAGAGTCTTGGACTTTATTCTCTGACACACTGGTCTAAAATGTTTATTTTAGACCAGACCCACTTTTTAGAATGGCACTCATTTCAAGACCCACTGGAAGTAACGTCATTAACCTGGAAGTGTTGTCATAACCAGAAGTGACATAATCAAGCAGGAAGTTCTGTCAGTCAGTGTGACATAATCAAATGGCACTCCTCGAATGAAAACTGGCATTCTTGGACAGCAGTAATTGCACACCCATGAAGCATCCCTGACAGAAAGCAAGATTAGGACAAAATATGAAGTAAAAGCACTGAACTAAAAACAAATATAACAAGAGTAAAGTCTGCAGCTTCCAAGATGGTGGCTCCCAGCTTTCCTGACATCGGATTGCAACCCACCAAATGGGTCCCCATCCACAGTTTGAGAAACACTGCTCTAACATATATAGAGAGAATGAATACATGGCAGATGCCATTATTGCCCTTCAGAATTAACACTGGGGGTGGGAATTAATGAACGTAAAGAAACTGACCAAATAATTCCTAAAATGTAGAGGCAATAAATGGGGTCCCTGTTATTCGCTAGTCCTGACTTGGTCCAAAGATCTGATGAAAATAAAAAGATTTCAATGCTTGTTGCTCAAAAATTGCAAAAAATGGAGCATCCCACAAAGGAGGGAGGAATTTCCCATGAAAAGGCCCACCAAAGGAATGTCAGTTAATGGTGGGCTGGAGAGCTTGGCTTCTGAAGCAGATCTAAGGCTCAGGCAGGATTACCGGCAGTTTTTGAGGTATTCTGGCCCTAGAGCATATAGGTGACGTACAGCATGGATCATATGAACCATCCATTGGCCCTAGCCAATAACCCGGGTGACTCGTTCTGCTCTCACTTCTGGACAGTTTTCAGGGGATGCCCCACATCGAGGACTTTCAGGTAGTCAAACCAGAATGTAACGAGAACATGATTCACTGAAGCTGGGTCTACCAAGTCCCGATAGGATCAAACCTGGCACACCAATTGCAGCTGGATGAAGGCTTTCTGAATCAGAGCTGCCACCTATGTGTTTTAGATCCAGCAGCATCCCCTTACTATGCTATTGATCTTTTGGAAATAGTGTAATCCCATCCTATTTAGGCTGAATACCTCCAGCCAGATCAGTAAAATTTCCTATGAAATAAACATTTTTTTTTTGGTTAGAAGAAACATTGTGTACAGCCCTATTCTCTTCCTCTCTTATGCTTCCCTAACTGTATTCCAGATGGGTAGGGAGAGGGACTATCCTATTGCCACCATAGCAGTTGCCACCACAAAAGGCAAGGAGACTCCTGGTAGGAAGGAAATAACGTACTTTGTGAAGTCCAGATCTGAACTAAACTAGTGAGGTGGGGTTCCCCCATTACTAGTGCAAGTAGCCCTGCTTCTCTCCAGGCATAAGCCAACTCTTAAGAGCTTTTCTCTTATATGAGCACTAGAACCATTACACCTAACCCTATGGGCAGCTTATTGTAACAGCTGAAGAAATGAGACTAGTCTCTGCCTACTGACTTGAGAGGAAGCCCCACTGAATACAGTGGGACATGCTTCTGGTTATGCCTGCATAGACCTAGACCAGTGGTCCCCAACCTTTTTGTACCAGGAGCCCCTTTTTAGGTATGACAACCTGTTGGGACCCCTATAAGACCTAGGGCCTGAAGTGATGCCATTAAGCAGGAAGTGAAGTCACTGTTTTTAATAAATCACACTTTTTGAAAGTCGAAAGAACTCCACATCCTTTTTAGAATGTTCTGAATGCTTTGTATCTGTGATGTTTGAGTTTTGATTCAGCACCGAGAACAACATTGCACAGAACACATTGTGGCTTCTCTATGCCATTGCTGATCAAGGTGATAAAGCCAAAATTTATATAGCCTTCAGAGTGTTTACCCTGTGCTCAACACATATTTCCCATGTGCTGAAACTCACCTGGGCATACAATGGAAGGCATGACATGCCCACTCTGAAAGAGTCCCCTGGGACTTCATCACATGCATACGAACACACCAAGACGAGCCCATAGCAGTTCTAGCTTCCCTTGCAGCCACAAGCATTGAGGAAGTGGCAGCTTAATGAGTCTCTTCCCCAGCCAAAATGAGGCTTCCAAGATGGTGGTGCCCAGCTTTTTAAGATGGCTGCCACAAGCTCTTCGCAACCACTGAAAATCTGTTCGCGCAGAGATGGACGAAGCCCTGAATGCGCCTGGGGCAGACATAACCATGCCCCCAGTGGTCACCCCTCCCCCATGCGTCACCCTGCCATGCCTCCCTGCGCCCGGAATAGCTCCATAACGGAGCAAAACAGAAGCAAGGGCGAGGGAGGGCCAAAAAGCACACGGGTTCTTCCGCACAATGGCGCCTCGCCACTG
Source organism: Lerista edwardsae (assembly GCA_029204185.1). Classification (NCBI taxonomy): domain Eukaryota; kingdom Metazoa; phylum Chordata; class Lepidosauria; order Squamata; family Scincidae; genus Lerista; species Lerista edwardsae. The sequence goes on from JAJKFI010000012.1 coordinate 1,199,928, forward strand.
CCGGCGTTCATGGCTCCCACCACCCTTGGCTACACCCTTCCTCTGCCCCTGTGTTTGCATCACCCTTGGGGTTTCCGACCCCCAGGTTGGAAACCACTGACCTAAACTGTCAGGCTATGATATCCTAAAAATGAAGCATCTGCTGGAAATATTGTATGAACCAGTCTGTTGCATGCTTGCAAAAAGCGGGTCTGTCATACCCTTTATGGGTGTTTCACTGAAGTAGGTCAAAAATCAGGAGTTTGTCTTTCCTTCTACCTGCACAACTTAGCTAACAAAATAATTGTGATAAACTACAGAAACATCTGTAGTCAGGACACTGTCTAATGTATGCTGGGATATACGTGTGCTCATTTAAATTCAGGACATCAAATCCGAGAAATCTTACAAGGTCTGCAAAAAGCACTGATCCACCAAGTCGTTTTGATGTTCCAGGTCTGTGCTCTGATGAAAACATTATAAAAAATAGTTCCTTTGGCATTTCCAATGAACTATGGAGAAAAACATATTTAGACTACATAAAAAACAGAGGAAGAAGGGAAAGCTTAAGGTTATTCCTTCTGCAATAATTACAACACCGATGAATCCACTAGAGGGCAACTATGGCCAAGGTACATCACTTTCTGCCATTGTTGGGGGGAAACATGGTAGGTAGGGATGTGTTGGAGGGCCATATGCCAGCATTAGACTCCTGGTACTTTACTCGAGTATCAATCGATTCAAAATTCCTTAGAAGTAGGAATATGAAAAATACAGAATGGTCACTTAGGAAGGTGATAACATGCATGCACACTGACTCAGGGCACAATTCTAACCTGGAGTTAGGCCAGCACAGTTAGGCCAGCAATGTTTGGCCAGCACAAGGGACACGGTAAAGCATGTTTGGACCACTCTCAAAGTCAGGGAGGATGGCACACATCTATGGGCTGGCCTCCTTGGGTCCAAGAGTGGTCCAAACATACTTCACAACATCCCTTGTGCAGTGGCGTTTCTACAGGGATGGCAAAGCTCTAAGTTTTGCAAGAAGCCTCACCTTGCGGTGGAAATCCCTCCTCCCCTGCACCGTTTTAGCCAATCCTCACAGGGAAAAGCAACATCTTGGCGTTGCTTACTGGCTACAGCAGCAAAGGAGAGGAGGGATTTACAGGACAGGGGAAGGCTCCTTGCAAAACTTAGAGCTTTGCCATCCCTGTAGAAATGCCTCTGCCCTTGTGCCAGCCAAACTGTCCTGGCCTAACTGTGCTGGCCTAACTCCAGGTTAGGATTGTACCCTCAGTGTTTCTCTGTGGGTTGGGAGGGACCCACTAGTTGGGTCACGAGCCAATTTCAGTTGGGTTGCATAGCATCTAGGGTAGCCATCACTGATGGAAGGTTGGAAATGGGGAAGGCAATGTGGTTATTTTGCTTGTGCCAAGGTTGTTAGTAGGTTTTTTTTTTCCTTTCTGATTCACTTTGCTATTGGAAAATGGCTGAGAAATAACCCAACATATTGCTGGATTCTCAGGAAAGCAGCAGGCTCTGGCACCATAATGATGGCACATCCTCCATGATGTCATTTCCGGTAGGTCCCAGACAGATTGTCATTCTAAAAAGTGGGTCCCAGACTCCAGTGCTAAAAAGTTTGAGAACCGCTGCACTGATTTACAGAGGTCATGTGATTGGAGGTTTCCTATTCCCTATTCAATGGAGTGTTTCACAGTCATGACATTCACACACACACACACACACACCCAGGAGAAAAGTCAAAGGAATGAGGTGGTCTAGAATGCCAAAATTAAATGTAGCTTTCAGTGCAAGGCAGGTTAACAGCCATTGTCCACACACTCCTCTGAATGGATGCAATGTTGAAGAACTGTGCAATGGGCTCTTCTGTCTCTTCTCCACATTGGTTCGATTAGGCAGTTCACGATGGTCTGTGCTGGCTTTCTGTCAAGGTCATGTATACTGAAGTTTTAAATATTACTCATATCCTTTTTTAGATGACTCATTAGAGGGTTACATATAAAAAAAAACCCTTTTATTATTGCATTATTTCACCCTCCCTTTCTACATCTGCATTGGAGGAAGTGAATAAAGCTTTACAGTATACCATTAAAACATGTATATTTCCTTGGTGGCAAAAAAACCCACAAAACCATAAAATAATAAATTCAGGAGATGTCCTCTAGGAAAAAATATATTTTAAAAATTTATTGCTTATTTTATTATTCATCCCTACGAAATGTTAAAATCATCTGTATTTGCAGTTGCCTGAGACCAACAAGTTTCTGTCTGATGTTGGCAAGGGCTTCAAGCATACTTCCTGCCAGTTCCATATAGAAAATATGGGAATATGGATTCCCAGCACTGTGTCTATTTCCATTAAGAATATTTCCTCTTCTTGGTGCTTAAAATTAAGTGAGTAGCAAGAAAAGGAGCAGCTGCCGGTTGTAGTTACATTGCTAGTCTTCCTATTTAGTCTGCTTCTTTGATTTCAGATCTTTTCATAAACTAAACCTAGGTAGTGGTGTACCTAGTGGGATCGGAGGGGCAAATGGCCCTGGTCACCAGGCAGAATGGGTGTCAAAACCGCCCCCTCCCACCCACAGTTGCACCCTCATGCCCACTCTGCTCCAGGAGCCGTCCTCCTCTGCTTTTTTTTTTTTTTAAGTGGAGGACTCCTGGAAGGTCTTCTGAGAACCAGGGAAGGCGCATGTGGCCTCCCTGCCCCTCAGAAGGCTTTCTCAAGGCTCAAAACATCCCTTCCAATTTTTGGCCTTGGAAGGCGGTGTCTCTGGCCCTCAGAGTTTCTCCCAGGGGTGGCAGCAGGCGCATGTGGCAGCACCTCCAGATGGCCAGTGCCAACCCCCCAGGAATGCCACTGAACCCTTTTAAATAAATAAAGGTTATTGTTCGAGAAAAGAGCTCATATTTGCGGAGCAAACTCTGAACTGAGTTTTCAAGTCCATAGTTCCAATCTGTATAGTGCTGCATAGAATGTAGAGTCAGCCAAGGTAGAGGCTTCTGGTACCATTTGTGGCAAATACAGACAAATGCATTTTGGTTTCCAATGAATGCTGTGCTTTTATAATTAGGATCGCCAGCAATTGAGAAAGTGGATGAAATATCTTGCTCCAGTGTGAAATTTTAGCGTAACTTCAGGATATTTATCTTAAGCAAACTTTTGACAGATGACGCCCGATACGAGATGCTTTTACTGAACCATCTGTTTGTGAGTATACAGAAGTAAACTAAAAGGTAGAGGAGTTATGCAGCTGTTCTGCTCATCATTGTCTGAACTTTTTAAATTAAAATGCTCTTTCTAAAAGTGCTTGCATTTTGTCCTTGTTATGATTATTTAAATGCTTCAGAGTAGCAGGAGATAAGAAAAATAAATAGCAGTAATCTTTGTTTAATTTAAAAGGGGCCTCTGTTGTTGTCATACAGAATGAGGAATTGCTGTTATTTATGAGCAGGTTATTTATAATTAACACTTTTAATTTAAACACTTTGTTGAAAGTTCTTTTATTACATGGAAAACAATGGTATTTTATTTCTGGGTAAAACACAGTGCAGCAGCCATGAACTGTGACCTGCTAGGCATGCTAAAAACAGATTTATTACCCTCCCTTGCTGGTACCCATACTAAATTCCACCCCTTCGCCCCACTGATGCGCCAAGGAGGCACATGCTGCATCCTATGGTGTGTGTGTGTGTGGGGGGGGGTCAATTAGGGAGGTTTCCTTGGGATAAGTGATTTTTTTTTTTCAGTTGCCCTAGAGAAAAATCCTATAATCCCTTTGGAACTCCTTGGTCCTGTGCCAGCTATTTTGCTGGTACCAGACCAAGGGCACAATCCTAACCTAGAGTTAGGTTGGCACACCAGCAAAGTTTGGCTGGCACAAGGGCCACTGTAAAGCGCCTTTGGACCACTCTTGGAGTCAGGGAGGATGGCACATGCCTCTTTGCTGTCCTCTCTGACTCTGACAATTGTCCAAACATACTTTACGGTGTCCCTTGTGCTGGGCAAACTTTGCTGGCCTAACTGTGCCAGCCTAACTCCAGGTTAGGATTGCGCTCCAAGACACGTAACGGCAGAGAGAGATAATTTGGCCGCATGCTCATGCTGCTGATTCCACCTTTCTCCACCTCCTTCCCCACTCACTTGTCTGCCAAGACACTCCCCCATTTCTCCCCTGCCCCATTCCACCAAGTGCCAGTGCCTACCACCACTTTACCTTTCATCGGCAGATGGTGGCCTGGTCACCGGCCCATATGCATGGTCACCAGCAAACGCACTGGCCAGCAGCACTGGAGCTGAGGCACAATGTGTGGCAGGATCCAGGCACTTCCACCTGGGTGCCTGTTCTGCCAGTGGAAAAAGTAAGTAGGATTGGGTTGCCCAATAGAAGGTTGCACTCACCCTTTGGGAATGTTGTAGACATGCCTTAGCTAATGTGATGGTTAAATTAGAGCTAGAAGTGCTGCCTGTGACATGGAGCTTCTGGAAACAACAATGAAGCCACTACTTTCAACAGTTAATCGTGGCAAGATGACGATCTGAACGTTCCTGGAAGTCTTTGGGGGTCTCTGGCTTGCCAACTGCACGAAAAGGAAAGAATGCTGGGGGGGGGGGGGACGACCCTTACCTCACTCCCGCCATAAAAAGAGCACTTGACCATTTTAAAACTGAGACATTCTCATAAATGTTTAACTGTGTGTAAATTATGGCTAATCTTATGCTAACATGTGCTCAGAAAGGAGAGAGGAAAAAATTCTCCTGCTGGCAAGCGAAGCCTGTGCTGCTGTCATCCTTCGCAGAACGCAAAAGTCACAGCTTGCCAAGAAAAAAGCATCTCGAGCAAAGGCATGGGCTTGTTTGCCTAAACACACTTTCTGCCAAGGCACTGTAGAAAGGAAAACACATTATGATATACATTGATCTGGACATTCTGCCACCTGGCTCTGGGAATATGGAATGGTTTCTGCAGTCCACTTCTAGTCTCTGGTGTACATAGTGGGGGAGCCGTTTTCGGTTGTCTAGCGAATCATCGTCATGGCCATGGGACATTCTGTGATGCTGCCCAGTGATTGTGGCAGGAGCAACTCTTGGCTCTGATTAGTTATTGTTAGATTTGGAAGCTGCTACAGATAGCATAAGCATTGTCTATTATCAATTAGAAAGAGGAGGGGAAAAAAAACTGTGCTAAGTTTATCATATTACCTGGGAATTCTGGACTCATTTGTTATTTTGGCAATCTTATGCAATCTAGAATATAAGGGCAACTATCCTTTTCTTTCGTGGTGTTTCAAATAGAAGAGCGGACAGGGCGTGCTCTGTTGATTGATTCTAAGGAACAGGACCAAGCTGCCTTTCAACAATATGACTTAGGAATGGAGAGAGGGTCCCAAGCAGTGGTGTTATGCGGCTGGAACACTGGGCGGGACATCCAGGTGATTGACAGCCCGCCCATTGCGTTCCCCAGTGTTACGCCATTTGTGTAACCAATTACGCCACTTGCATACGGTACACAAACAGCATAACGCTGGGGAACGCAACGGGCGGGCTGTCGATCACCCGGATGTCCCGCCCAGTGTTCCGGCTGCATACCACCGCTGGTCCCAAGTCCCTTACAATGCCCTTTGTGCAGCTCTTTAACAATCCCATATTCGGCACAGTTATGCCAAATATGTAGTGACTGCACCAGAACTCAGTGACCAGTTCCAGTGCAGGACAATGGGAAAGTGAATATTTCTGAGTCATATCATTGCCAATTAATAAACCGCACCAGCAGTTTGTAGAGGATTGCTTTCCGTATTCTCCTGGAGAGCAATCCTGATTCCTAGAGTCTTCAGACCAATCTTGCAGAGCTGGCAACCCTGCATGGAGAGATAATGTGTTCTTTTCATGATTACTATGAAGACTTCTATTCAACATCATGCTACAGTATAACACATTTGAGACCTTACTGCAGACGCATATCTGACCTGTAGCCCGGGGTGGCGTGAGCCATGGGCGCTGGACAGCGGCGGGGCACCATTGCGCGCAGTCCGCGGGAGAAACTGCATGCTCTTCGGCCCTCCCTCCCTCCCTGGTCTCCGTTACGCGCCAAAATGGAGTGTTTCCGGGCACAGGGAGGTGTGTCGGAGCGACGCATGGGGGCGAGGCAACGTCCTGGGGGTGCGGTTTCAGTGCCAGCCATGGGCGCGCTCGGGCCTCCATTCAGGCCTGCCTTACTGAAACCAATGAATATAATTTATATAGGATGTCACTTTAATCCCACAACCCCTGAATTACCCAATAAGCAAACCCTTCTTTCTGAATGAAAGCTCAGGCAGTTCAGGGGCAGCAGTAGAGTCTTCACCTCCTTCTTGGACTTCTTGCGCAGATCCATGTGAACCTGTGCCAGCAAATTTGCTAGCACAGATCTGAGTAGACCCCTCCGTACTGAAGAGGCTTACCTCAACTCCCCCCCCACCCCCTTGCAACAGTAGCTATTTTGGCATTGCTATATTGGTGGAAAGGGATAAATAGAATTGGGCTGTTAATATTTCTGTATGTTTGAGTGTTCACAGCACATCATAGTAATTGTCACCGAAATCCTTGCAACAACCCTTTAAGGTGGGCAAGCAGTAGTTTTCAAATATTTCAGTGGAGGGTTGTGGCTGACTGGTAGACACGTGATAGATGTGAATGATAGATGTGACGGACGGTGTGTTAACAACGTAAGAATTGCCCCGCTGGATCAGGCCAAAGGCCCATCCAGTCCAGCTTCCTGTATCTCACAATGGTCAACCAGATGCCTCAGGGAACCCACAAGACAACTAGATATGTACATCTCATTGCCACTCCCCTGCATCTGGCACTCCGAGGTAGACTACCTCTAAAGTAAGGAGGTTGCACTAACCATCATGGCCTGGAGCCTCGATGGATTTTTCCTCCAGAAATCTGTCCAGTCCCCTTTTAAAGGCATCTAGGCCAGATGCCATTGCCACCTCCTGCAGCAAGGAGTTTCACAGATTAATTACCCGCTGGGTAAAAAAGTATTTCCTTTTATCAAAAGTTCAACGTCAAAAGTGTTCAAAGTTTATGGTTGAGGTGAGAGTCAAACCAGGATCTTCCTAGATAGTTCCCATTCTTGATGTGCAACAATGCTCTCATTTGCTTTAATTACATTTTCTGTGCCTTCTAATAACAGCAGCAAAGTTCTCCATGCAGATCTTAAACCAATTTCTCCAGGCTTTTATGGATTTGCGTCTTCGGCATACATCGCTATTCCCTATTCCCATTAAATAGTTTATTGATATAATATCTAGGTATTTAGAACCAGTGAGTTGGCTAGTAATGTTTGTGTATCTGGGTGAATAATCATATGTGGTTTGAAACATAGCGGAGAGAGGCCAAGTGTCCTAAATCTTCATATGCAAGCTGTTCACTATACGGACTGTCTCATAGCAGGTACGTACCATGCCATATGTTCATCCATTTCAAATTTTAATATGAAAGAAGTACTTTTGGAGAAGTTAAAATATTTCTGGGGAACAAAACCAAACCTTGAATTTACTTGTTCTGGTGCTTGACTGCAGTCAGTTTCCCCTCAATGCAATTTTTAGGCTTCTTCTCAAAGTGATCCCAGCCAATTAAGGAACACTGAACATGATAGCATCACAATGCTATGGAACCCAGGCTGCCATCCTATACACATTTCCCTGGGATTAAGCCCCATTGAACAAAATTGGACTTACAACTTGTAAACACGCATAGGATTGCAGGGTCAGGACTAAATCCAGAGCCCTCCAGCGCAAGCAGTTTGAGCGTTCTGCTCGCGCTGGTGTCATACACATACCATAAGGCACATGCAGTATGGGCAGTAAGGTCTTACAGCCCATGCTGCAACAGCAACAGCCCCTCCCCTCCCAGAGGCAGCAACGCAATGCTGGCAAGTGGTAAGGTTACCCCCACCAGTGTTGTGGGGATTCTGGGCAGGGTAGGAGGGAGTTCCTGGGTGAGGGGAGGGGCAGAGCGGAGGTGGGATTGCAGTGACCTTCACCACCGGGTCTCAACCTCCGCACAGCCCAACACAGAGGCCTTTGCCTCTGCACTGGCTAAATAGAGGCAAGGAGACCCATTCCCCATCCCCTTCTCCCACGGAGCGTCCTGTGGCTGCCTGGTGGCCAGGCAGTTCTGGATTGGGCTGTCAGTCAAATATGCCTACACAGCAACATCAGTGAGGGAAAGCCAAGCCCATCCAGAGTGAGGGCAATAACTTTGGCATATTATCCTCACTCTGAATTGGAGAACACTGTTGTTGCTTTTCAACATTACCTCTGAAAAATTGCCACTTGTTTGCTGCTGTCAGAAACGTTCACCAAAAGCCCCACTCACCAATTCTGGCCCCCGTATATACAGTGGGGGAACATCTATCTATTACCTTGTTGCTAGGGTAATTCAGGTATTGCTCAGAAGCATAGAATGACTCCAGGCTAATATGACATTGGTGCTTGGTAATAATACAGGATTTGTTAAATGAAATATATTAATTAAGTATAAATGCATCACTGCTCGAAGTCCAAGAAGCTTAAATTTGTGCTGCCAACCTGATGATACCAATTTAATTGAGAAAAGTTTCACAGGGACGTTGCTCAAATTGTGTAACTAGAGCATGGTAAACGGTTCCCAACACCATTGTGAAGATGGTGTCAGCACTTTTGTTATCTCATTTTTCATGAAACTATAATTAGCATGTATAAAATTCACTCAGGGATGGGACGTTAGACTACAAGGTCTCGCTCGAAAGCAAAATGGTTTGCCAAATTACACATACTCAAGCTTGACAAGAGATGAAAGCCCAAGCCCAACAAGATGGGTCACATGGGTGCCTCATTTTGAAGCAACTTAATTGGCACATCACAGAGGAGAATGAAACCTCGGATAAGCAGAAACAGCAGTCTTCAAGGATCGAAATGTGCACATCTGCCCTTGGACCCCTTGCCAATTGTCAGTGCTGTAGGCCTGGGTGAACCAAAGCTCTTCTGAAACAAATAGCAGTTGTAGCACTCCACTGAAAAATGCACATGTTTTTTCTCCTACTAGTCAATTCCACTCCCACCGTGTTGAAGTTATCTGATTCCATATGCCCAGGGTCTAATTATATTTCTGCATCTGCAGAAAGCTTACTGTTTATGGAGCTTCAAGGCAGCAGAAACATCAGGACTCTGCCCAACAAAAGAAAGGCCAAATTGGATGTGATGTTGGAAATGTATGTGTGGGGTGGCGGCGGCGGCGCACCTGAATATCTGCAGGATATTCAGGTTTTCCATGATGTGGCTCCTTGCAAGATTAGGCAAATGGCAGTGGGAAAGCACCTGGATGCTGCCCCCTGCATCATTATTAAAACCAATAATAGTTTTAGAGACAGATGATTTACACTACAGAAACAGCATACAGGAAGGGCAGGAGTAAGGCTATTGCACATCTATCTGTTTCTATCTGTTTCCTTAGGAGGCTTGCTTGGGGGTAGGGCGAGAGGGTGTTCCCAGAGTCATATGCTGTGGCATGTTCTCCCCATTCCAAGGTGCCTGCCTTGTCTCATTGTTGTAGAACAGTGTTCTTCAACCTTGGGGTCAGGACTCCAGTGGGGACACAAAGCCTCCAATGGGGACACAAAGTTGTGGGGTTGCGGCAACTTACAGGAATGAAAAAGGTTGAAGACCACTGGCCTAGAGCACCACCAGGAAAAGGGGGAGGCTTAAACAGCCCAATTCTGCCCCCCACTGGTGACAACACACTTGGTGGTTGTCCAGTGGTGGGGAGGAGGTCTGGGCCAGGTAAAGAAAATACTTTTTTTTTTCATTACCTCTCTGTAGGCCTTTGGTGGCCTATGAGTCTCCTCAGATTTCCACCAGCTACATCACTACTGGAAGTCCGAGGAGCAGAAAGTGGTGGGACTGGTTCAAGTAAAGGGGGGCTAGAATTCTGGAGCAAGTTGCTGCCTCCAGGATCCACAACCCTCCCCTCCCCACCCCACCCCCTGCCCTCCCCTTCCCGTGCATGACATGTCCCAGCTGCTAACTTACCAGGAGCGGTGGAGCCTCCAGGAGCCACTGTTGCTTGTGCCATGCTGCTGCTCATTTGCAGAAGCGGCCTGGAAAGGCATGACAGCAGCTCAGCTTTTGCACTACTGTGCAAAGGAGGATGGGGGGGGGGGAAGAGAGAGAGAGAGAGAGAGAGAGAGAGAGAGAGAGAGAGAGAGAGAGAGAGAGAGAGAGAGAGAATGTTTCACAGTTGTATGTACAACTGAAAATGGAGAAGCAAAATCAGGTCTTCTGAAGCCTGAATATGAATTAACTTTGGATTTGTAGATCCTACAAGCAAAGCCAGTCTGTGTTCATGTCACACTCCTGCTGTATCATCTGCACAGGCTGGACGCACATCAAAGTGCTGCTTATTACCTTTAAACCCCTATGCCCAGGAACTGCACCCACTGCTACACATAAATAAAAAACAAGTCAGGAAAATAGGTCAAAGGAGAGGTCTTGTAACTGTGGGAGCAAGCAAACCACAAGCCTTTAAATTAAGCAGCAAACTCCCCCTACTGGTGGAGGCTAACATTTACACCCACACCCACTGTTCTATGAGACTAGCTTGCATGCTGCCACACTTCCAACGCATGTCTCCTCACATGAGTCTGTCCATGCCTTGAGATAATTTGTGGAGGTGAGTTGCCATGTATGGATGCACAATGGGTGCTGACAGATGGGAGAGCCTTCATTATGGTGCTGTCCATCTTAAGAAATTTCCTGCTGGAGGAGATTCACACAACACCCACTCTGTTTTGTTAAGTTGGTTACTGGGCCTTGCTTCATTGATGTACTTCCCCCTTATTTTATTGTTTAATGTTGTGAGATACCTTGAGTCCCCTGGCTGGGGAGAAAAGTGGTACAAAAATTTTTTAAAAATAAAATAAAATGTATTTTATCATTTATCTGCGCAATAAAGCATTAGTTATTGTTCATGCAGATACTGGATATTAGTTATATGATTAAGTAAGTAATGATGAATGACTTAGATGGATATTCTACAAACAACATAATACCAACTGAAGAGCAACTCTGTGCTGTCCAGTGCCTCAAGTCTATAGCAGTGCTGGCATTTGACAGAAAACATCTGAAACCAATCAATAACAAAGTGCACAGTTTCACACACAAAGATTACCAAAAATTGTCCATTTTGACAATCATCTGAAAGAAGATCATGGTTTTGTATTCTTTTTATTGACTGCTGTCTTCAGAGGGAGAAAGATGTAAACTTTGAACATTCAAAAGCAATATAACTGTAAATGCAGCTTTTGATAAATAGTTATGAAGAGGAAGAAAAATGCTGTGAGGCATATAGAACAAAGTGAGATCTTTTATGGAACAAGTCCAGGGTCAGTTTTTTTTTTTTTTAAAAAATGGTATCTTCCATACAAAAGAAGAAGAAAAAAGATTAGCAAAAGTTCTAGCAGCCCAATAAGAGCTACCCTGGGGCAAAAGAATTTTTTGTCCATTTGTTTATATAAAAACATTCTTTAAAAACCAGCCAAGACAGCATACCGTTTTAAAATAACAAATATAAACAGTCAATATAAATCACATCAAACGACATGAAACAATCACAGAAACAATAAGGTCAACAGACACAGCCAAAAATCACATCAACTTTGCAGGAGGCTGTAAACCCAGCAAAACAAGATGGTTTCTTAGTATCGAGGCAATAGGTCTAGGCGCTCTCTCTCTCTCTCTCTCTCTCTCTCTCTCTCTCTCTCTGTGTGTGTGTGTGTGTGTGTGTACTTTCTCAATCTGGGCATGGCTACAGAAAAGGCCCTGTTTTTAGTTTATTGCGCCACATCTCGGGTGCCAAAAAATGTTAATGATTAACGGCTCAATCCTTTGTGGCGCTGGTGCAGCCGGGTCACCACACCCACACTCTATCAAGCGCTGCAGTTGAGCTTACTTGGGGTAAGGCAGTGGTTCCCAATCTTTGGCATCATAACGCCTCTGCGCACTGCAAACACAATGACATCATCACCAGTCACTTCCTGGTTCAGGGACCCGTGGGATGCTCAAAGTCTTTTTTGAGAAGGCTCTGGTCGGCCTTCTGAAGTGTGGGAGGGGCTCACACGCAGCCTCCCTGTATTTCAAAAGCTTCCCCATTCCCTCCAGGCCCAACCAAGATACAAGTATCTGGTTGCCTTGTGTGCTCCCTGAGGCATTTGGTGGGCCACTGTGAGATACAGGAAGCTGGACTAGATGGGCCTCGGCCTAATCCAGCAAGGCTTTTCTTATGTTCTTAATCCACCCATTCCACTCTTCCCACCTTGAAACACCCCTTCCCCACCTCTGGAAAACCCTCCTTCTGCCTCCCCCTCACCCAGCGCAACACTCACCTGCCCTGGTGGCTGTCGAGTGAGATGCAGTGCTTGTGGGATGGTGCAGGCCTTCTCACCAGTGCCACTTCCTCTCTGGGTGTCAAAAAGCACCTTTCAGTGCTTTTAGTGCCAGTGCTTGTAGCCCATAGAATTGGGCTCTAAGTTGTACACCTCTGAAGGTCAATGCAGGAGCTCTCTACCTAGCACTGCACCTTTCACAATATGTGGCTGGCATCAAATTTAACAATAACGGGTTAAGCAACGACTGGTTGTTAACTGCCCTGATGAGGCACCCAACTTGATGGTTGATAGAGGACAGACATGACTTTATAAAAGTCAACAAAACTCGGTGGCATGGGACAGCCACAACAGCGCCACCGTTTATAAAACTCCTATCCTGCCACATCTGGACTAGATGCACAACATCCACCCAGTACAGCAGTTATCACAAGCATGGCTCTGAAACCCCAAACTTCCCAAATCACATGAAGTCAATTTCATAGATCAACTTAGCAACTAGGAAGCAATCATGGTATCATCCCAAAACTCTTACATTGGGCCTGCGCTCAACTGTGAATGTTCCCATAGACATGATTCTCTCTCTTGCTCACTCGCTTGCTCGCTCCATGACAAACGCTGTGAGAATTCAGCCTTAACTCGGGGCTGACATTTAATAGAACATTCAATATCAGGCCTTTGGGTTCATGCTTGGAGGGAATGTGTTCATTTTTTAACCGTAGCCCCATGATTTTTATGGCCTGATACACACACAACAGACTGCACATTGGAGTCTTCCTCCTACTGCAAAAGAATTATTCAGTGCCTACTCCTTCAAATGGCCTTTTTAGACAGACAGAAAGGAAAATGCCCACCAGATTCATTTGTTCCATTAACTTCAAAATAGAAACTATTCATTCCACAAATTTCAGGTATGTTTTCTTTTTGCTTTAAAATCAATGATTGATTCCTCTAAATACCTTTTCCATACTGATGGAATTGTTTGGCAATCCAATCACTGAGCTGCATTATATTTTTTTTTTTTTGGGGGGGGGGGGAAGGATTTAGTTTAGTTTATTGTTTCACAAGACATAATCAACATATTCTCGATGATGAACATGGTGAGGTAAGTGGAGACTGTCAAGAAATAACCCCACAGGCACTATAAAGCTCCTTAATATTCTCCTAAAATCTTGCATTCACTTCATATCACGGGCACAGTATTGTCTGTAGTCCCAGATGGGGAAACATTAGACTGCCATTGATTTTACATACAGCGGAACTTCTTGTATGAACACCCAAGAGAACAGCTAAAATCAGTTGTCTGGGAGAGTGTATCTTTAACCCAATGCTGAAAAAGCTGTAATGCATCAGATGGTAACCTCTGTTCGGGTTTCACTGTACCGTATTTTCATGTTACATTCTGCTGTTACAAAAGCAAAGGGAATACAGTTGTGTGCTCCATCCCCAAATAAGGAAATTGATCCGTTAAGATAAATCTACGTCTCCCTATGAAACAGGCCCAAATTAGGCACCCTGGGTCATAGCTCTCAAATTGCTGGGCCCCACGGCTAAAAAAAATGTCATATGGGTCAGGGAAGCAATGTGAGAAAGGCAAAATAATAATTAATTTCTTCGAAGTAGATAAGGTTCCCATTAATGCGCCAGATGAGTCAGCATTTTTTTTTGTATGAATAATTAACTGTGCCCTCCGAAGAGAGCCGTATCAGATTTCCTGCCAATGGGAAGTAATGAAAGAAAAATGGGACAAATCCTTTTCTAAATGGAGCGAGAACGCAGGCAGAAGGACGGGGCTGTATAAATGAATGAGAAGCTGCAGCCAGCATCGATACACATGCTTCAGGTTAGTCGGCCAAAAAGCAACCCATTTATTTTTTTTTTGTTACCATCTGAGCGAACATCTTAATAGAAGGCACAGTACAAGCTTCACACTTATGGCAGGAAAGGTGCCATCTCTGCAAAGGGCGAGCAGGCGCCCCCTCTGAGGCCAGGGAAAGCCGCACGGCGAGCGGGAAGAAAGCGGAAGTGAGTGGACGGGCTGCCGATCACGCGTAAGTCCCGCCCAGCGTTCCGTCTACGGGAGAGTAGATGACACCACTGGACGTGCGCCATCCTCTCTAACTCTGAGAGTGGTCTAAATGTGCTTTATGGTGGCCCTGATGTTTGCCAAACTTTGCTGGCATAACTGTGCTGGCCTTACTTCAGGTTAGGATTGCGCCCTCAGACACTGAGGTCATGCACCCTTTTGCATACACCATAATTTCCTTTACAATTGCCACTGCGAAATAAATTTTTGATTGCATTCTTACCTTTGATCTATTGCGTCTTCTATGAATAATGCAATTTTCAAATCATCGTCTGGTTCCCTTGAGTATGACATTTGCTTCTAAAAATAAGCACGTATAAAAACAATGCAGATGTTAAAATATACCCACATGTAAAGCATCTTGCTAGTGGCCATTTGTTGGCTGAATCCAGACCACAGACTGTCAGAGGAAATACAAAATAACTGCATAGTCATTTCAAAGGATGTTTATTATTATTATTATTATTATTATTATTATTATTATTATTATTATTA
>JAJKFI010000012.1:1223112-1249638 GCA_029204185.1 Lerista edwardsae
ATTGATTGATTGATTGATTGATTGATTGATTGATTGATTGATTGATTTACAGTGGCCCTTGTGCCAGCCAAACTTTGCTGGTCTAACTGTGCCAGCCTAGCTCCAGGTTAGGATTGTGTTCTCAGTCTGATCCAGCAGAGCTTCTCTTAATTCTAATGTCACATTAAGGGAAACTTGGTGACAGATCCAGCTTTATGAATCCAGTTTCAATTTCCGAACTGGATCATTCTCCTTTCCCCCGCCCCAAAAGACAAAAGATCCTATTTTGTCTGGTATTGTTAAGCATTCCCAGTTCCTTAAGTGATGAGAAATCCAGGGCAGGGTGGAATTTGATGTGGCTGAGGGAGAGCACAGTGTCTTTGTTGTTCATTAATTTGCATATATACCAGCAGAGCCGATTAGAAGTAACTCAAAAAGTCAGCAAAACTGCTGATTCTGCATTATATTCTCAGAACAACTGCTCTCCTTAATCCATCATATCCAGCCAACCCACAACTCACTCAGCTCACTGTCAGACTGTCATCATCACCCAGTTCAAAATAGCAATAAATGTGGTTTGTTTGTTTTTTTCCTGTCCTGGTCACTAGTGAAAGGTGTCCCTTTCCATAAGCAGGAGAGAGATTTCCAGGACCATCAATGTTGTTTTGTTAAACTCGAATCCCAGACTGTCCATGAGCTGTCCAGGAAGAGATCAGTTCACAGCCACCATCATGACAGCTCAACTCAAAACATACCCTGCTTCAAAATAATGGTAACTGATGGCCTTTTGGCATATGATAATTTGGGGGGCTCCAAGCTAGCTCCCCTTCCCCACAGTGGATCTATGGGTACTGGACAAAAACCCCATGTGATTTTGCACATTTTAGCCGGAACAAAATAATGCGGATGCATTTTTCCTGTTTTTCCACCTTGCTTTTACTGACTAAAGGGTTTGCTTTGGATTCTCTCATTGCAATGTAGCAATGTTTTATCACCCCGAACCAGAGTGCACGGGCCTGCTCTGCTCCAGGCTTGAGAACAGCACAGCCCTCTTTTTCCCCTGACCCCCAGTCAGCCTCCTTTGTTCCCAAAGCCAAGAATCTGCCCCCTCCTTGTCCAGATGAATTATCTTCTCTCTCATCCCATGTCCAAAGGGAATTCTGTCGGGATGATATCATTCCTCTGACCTGTGCGCTTCTTCCTGTGTCTCACCAGGCTAGACTCCAGACATTGACGTGTCTGATTGGGAAAGCTGAATTCCCCCACCCCCACCCCCACCTCCTGTGCAATACTCATTCTGCAGCCCAGAAGGCTGAACAATATTCAAGGGACCAGAACTGATGCACTCAAATTTTTCATTATTATAGATATTTTTTCATATAAGATTATTATTAACCTTTTCTAACTATGGCAGCAATGAACTTCCCCGGAATAATTCTTCCACTCTGGCCCACTGGCTGCCTTGTTTTGACATTGTTGAGTGAATAAAATGAAGTCTGTGCCCAGGGCTGTATGAGCCATTAGGCTGAAGCCTAGGGGCCCCACAGGGTCTAGGGCCCATCAAGTTGGCATGTCTAGGCATCTGCCTAATGCACAGGTCTCCAGATCCAGCCCCCCCCCCAGGACTTCCCATTCGGCCTGCCAACCTTCCAGCTGGCAAGAGAATTGCAAAGGTGAGGCTTGCAGAGCTCTCCAAAAACCACATGCGGCGAGATCCGCCTCCCGGGATTTCTCTGGGCTTCCCATGGAGGTTGCATTGCTGGGGAGCTTTCATGCATGCCTGGGTCGATTGATGAGTTTTTGTCCCTTTTGGGAACAACTTAGAAGTGCTTTTTTGCCCCTCAGATTCCTGCCTGTATTTCTGCTATTGAGGGTGGGTGAGAAGCTTCCATGCAAGCCCGGGTCCATTCGTGAGGAGAAGCCTGCCTATGGCAGGATTGCCTAAAGTTGGGGGTTGGCTGCAAAGATGGGCTTGTGCATGTGCATGTGTTGGCAACAAGGCAATAGATGGGGGAAATGATGCATTGAGCTGCAGAGGCCTTATTTCTAAAGGGGGGAGGAGACCCTTGCCCGCCCGCCCGCCCGCCCATCCACCAAGGCTTCTTTCTAGTCATAGTAGTGGAGCTTTCCTGAAGAGTTTCAGAGGGAGCCCAAAATACCTGAAAGCCGAGGGGCCTGGCCATGGGTTAATACGGCCCTGTCTGTGCCTTGCCGCTTGCCATCCTTGTTTTCTCTGTTGCTGACTGCTAGAGCCTGTAGTGCATGGGGTGGGGGCAGAGGCGTATCTAGGGTATTGCATGGGGTGGCAAGAGCCATGGGCGCAATTTGCCAGGGGGCACCGATTGCCCTCAGCGCCCCCCCCTCACGCAGTGCCCAAGAAGACTCCTGAAGGGGGAGGGGCGTCTCCTGGCCGCCGCTTGAGCAGTTTTGCCTGAGCAGTAGCCGAGGGAAGCCATGCGCCTCCCTGTCTCTACGAACCAGGGAGGCACGTGGTGTCTTCTGGCCGCCGCTCAGGCAAAACTCCCCAGTTCGCAGAGCCCGCGGGAGGCATGGTGTTTCCTGGCCACTGCTCAGGCAAAACAAGGAGGCAGAGGCTTGGCTTCTCCCTGCCATGGCTTGGCCAAAGTTGGCTGAACCATGGTGGACAGAAGCCACACCCTGCAACGTTGTGACGTTACAACGTTGTGATGTCACGATGTTGCGTGCCATGGATGTGGTTTTGCCCTGGTATGCCTCTAGGTGGGGGGGAAGTGCTGAAAAACTAGCAAATGCCTAGATGGCAGTGGACCTGTGTGATGAACCCCTCCCAAGTGGGTATGTCTATGTCCAGGAGAAAGAGGTATAACATAGCCACCTGCGTCACCTGAAAGTGAGAGGCCAGGTCCAGATGGGAAATTCTTGTGCAGGTACAATGTCGACTGCAGTCCAAGGAACTGCAGCCCTTTGCTTCAGGTTTCAGTCATTTATCTCTATCACCACCTCCTGGTTCAGTTCACTTGGGAGGAGGGGGGTCACAATACCGCTCACTAGGAGCTCTTGGGCACTGGTGGCCAGGCTTTCTGGTAGGAAGGGGTGTGCCCAGTGTGGGACACCAGCTAGGATAAGGTTTGCCCACACCCCTTCCCAGTTTGGCAGAGGAGGCAGACACCTCTGGAGGATGGCCCAGGGGCTGAGTAGCACATCCTCCCCACTCACAGAGGTCTGCCTCTTCCTACCACTTCGCCCCTTCCCACCCTCTTGTGCCTTTCCCCCTTTCCTGCTCCTCACTGCAGCTTGCCTTCTCACCCTGGCCCTCTTGCCTTCATGCAACCCCTCTGGCTTCTCTCCCTCACCTCTCCCGTCCTCTTCTCATATCCCTGTTTGCCTTCTTCAGCTCTGAGCCTCCCTATCTGGCTGGCCCACGTCACCATCCCTGGCAGCTGCTGTTCCCAAGGCCTCCAGTGGTCATGTCATGGCCTGCCATGTTGGGGACTCCTGAGCAGCTGGACAGGCATCGTATAAGCTGTGAATCAGGACTGTGAATCAGCTAGTTGGGCTACTATTTCAAATCGATCCTTTTAAAAGCATGAGAGGAAAGCAAGGCACACCTAAGTCCCCTGACACTATGCCGGCTTTGGGATTTGTCTGAAGCACCCTCTGCGTATGTTCCAAGTACTGATTTACAATAGGTGCCTGCCTGGTTAGGCAATAGCATGCCAGCGTGCTGCAGGTTCACTCCCATGCTCATCCCTGACGTGTCCATTTCAGGACATGACAGATCCAGGTCCAGTTCAGACTCCTGAAACTGTTGTTCTTCTTAAACTATGATCAGATTGATGTACCTTCTTTTGGATTCTAATCCTCTATTATGGATGGAGAAATGTTCGTCAAATCCACGTAGCCTCTTTCGCATTTTTCAGATAACGTCTTCATTGCCCGTACTCTTAGATCATCGGGGGGGGGGGCTTTTGACTGTGCCGCCACCAGGAGAGGTGAGAGGGACAGCAGCCAGGAATAGGGCCTTCTCGGTGGTGGCCCCCCGACTCTGGAATACCCTCCCCTTAGAACTAAGAACTGCTCCCTCTCTGGCAATATTTTGGTGGGGGCTGAAGACCGTATTATTTCAACAAGCTTTTAACTGTTGACAGGCTGGCTGTCTTTCTTTTCTTTTTATATTAGGATCCACAGGGCTTGTTTTAGTTTTTTAATTATTTTAAAATTGTTTTTAATTACTGTTTTTTAATTGTCAATATTGTATTTGAATTGTTGTAAGCCACCTTGTGTGCCCATGGGGCAGAAAGCCAGGGTATAAATTAATTAATTAAATAAATAAATAAATAAATAATATGAGTTTCTATTTTATCTTATATGATGACAGCTTTACTTGGAAGAAGAAAAAACGTAACACACAACACAATGAAGGCCCTAAATGTTGTTTGCTGTTTCAGAAAAGGGCTTCTTCTTCTTCTTCTTCTGGAATTTAAAATGTATCCAAGGTGCATTGTAATTTCAAATGTGTACCTAGAGTTATAATCCTCCTTGACATTGCTGAGCTAGCTTTTCTACTGGAGAAAGTAAAGAGATTGTATCGTACTTTGGGAGGGAAGGGGCTGCCGCAAACTTCTTTTTATGTAATATTTGCATTGCTTACTGAAATTGAAACAAATAGTTTGCTGTAGAGTTTTACAGAAACGTCCACATGAATTTGTGCACCTAGCATATTTACGCTGCAAACCTGCTCGAGTATATTGCGTTTTAGGCTGAAGAATTAAAATATCATCACGGTGAGAACAGTTGTGCCTGCAAATTGAATCACCACCCATCTACCAAACCATTCCAGATAAGTTAGATTTATGTGCCAGGGTTTCCTTTATGAGCATTCATTTCTGGAGGAACACTCATCGTTAAGTGGAATCAGGATGCCACTCTTAGATGTGTATTTTGGAGAATCAGGTCTGCTGCATCAATGAGCTTACACTGATAGGGCCAGATCAATGAATAGAGCCAGTACATGTCCAGAATGGGGATAATTAAGGGCTAAAACTTGAAGAGCCATATGGATCAGACCAACGTTTAGTGGTGCTGTTATGACCTGGTAAATTATTCCGGGACCTCTCAAGGAGTGCAGAATGTAACACCCTCTTCTGCGTTCACATAGGAGGTGCCACAGTAAGTACGGCAGGTGCCACATCACACATCACACATCACACACAAGTGGCCTCACCCACTCACCTTCGGGGCAGTGATGGCACCACAAGGCTTTGCTGTCCCAAATGGCTCAGATGGAGCTACTGCTAGCGTTGACCCAAGAGCTCTAGCACCAGCACGGAGGTATGATGCTAGCACCAACGTGACGCTAGCATGTTGCATCAGCACAATGTCACTCCCAGGATCACACCCTTATTGTCTTGCCCTACCTTTTAATAGTAGCTTCTATGAGATTCTCAATTCAAGAAGCGCAGATGCTTTTTTTTTAAAAAAGCGAACGTTTTCTGACCATATGAAAATAAAAGGCCATGGAATGCAGCAAGCTTTGTCCTATATTAGTGAACCATGGCATCACAATGTGAAAGAAAGGAAGCAGCGGACTGTCTAGCTCTTTGATGCATGGATATGAAATCCGAGGCCTTGATGTTATTTGCTGTTGTTTTATGAAAAGGAAAGAACACTAGAACTTACTTAGAAGCAATACATATATAAAGTTCAGAGTCTGGAAAGTTACAATGTGAGTGAGGTTATCAAAAGGCAGCAGGACTGGATTAACCATGTATTACGGCTGATTTGAAACCAAAGCTGAAGCTTTGCCAAAACTCTCACCTCGTGTGAGACTCCGAAGTCTGGATGTCAGTTTCCTCACTCCCCTTCCCAGGTGTTGCCCGACAACATCATAGTCGAGGGTTTCCTTGAAGAAGCATATAAACAGAGTTCACCTTTTACTTGTTATTTTTATATCGTTTCCGCATGACCCACAATCCTGAGACTGAAATGGAGTGTGGGCTAAATATAAAGGGAACAGCATGTGTTCCGTAGTGCCCTTTGTATTCTAAAAGGAAAAATAGAATGTGTTTTGTTTGCTTGCTTTTTCTTGATCGTGCTTTTCTTGATCATGCAGTGCAGTGACACCCCTGGTTGGTGACAACCGGACAGAGCTCAGGAGTCTGGACGCAGTTCCTTCAGTGACCCTGTTGAGAGGGAGAAAACAGGTGGGAGGAGGAACGACGTTGCACAAAAGAACACACCTCTTACATGTCCCACACAGGCTAGGTAAGGGGTCTCCAGTGTGTGGACAATACACTGCTCCA
This sequence comes from Lerista edwardsae, assembly GCA_029204185.1. Taxonomy (NCBI): domain Eukaryota; kingdom Metazoa; phylum Chordata; class Lepidosauria; order Squamata; family Scincidae; genus Lerista; species Lerista edwardsae. The sequence goes on from JAJKFI010000012.1 coordinate 1,229,373, forward strand.
GATTTCTGCAGGCACTGAACCCATATACCAACAGCTGTTTCCACACAGCTATGTTCTTCTTGAAGCCAGGAGCTAGAAACTCAGAGCGCAATCCTAACTTGGAGTTAGGCCGGCACAGAGGCCAGCAGAGTTTGGCCAGCACAAGGGACACCATAAAGTATGTTTGGAATGCTCTCTAAGTCAGAGAAGCCAGCACACAGACACGCACTCCCAGAATGGTCCAAATGTGCTTTGCGGAGGCCCTTGTGCCAGCCAAACCTCGCTGGCCTAACTGTGCCAGCCTAACTTGTTCTTGTTCGGTGTTCCCGTTACTGCTTAATGTTGTTGTTGTTTTAATGTTGTTTTACTTATTGTGGTTACATTGTATTTTGTTGTTCTCTGTAAGTTGCCTTGGGCATTTGCTTCGGCATGGGAAAGGCGGGGTATAAATTCTTCAAATAAATAAATAAATAAATAAATAAATAAATAAATAAATAACTCAAGGTTAGGATTGCTCTCTCAATATCTGAACATTTTTGCTACTGACTTTAATACATCAGCCAACCTGGGCTTATACTTAATATTTTGGTTGCACTTTCCCCACATGGCCTGTTATATGTTATACATTTTCAGTAGGTTGCTACTGCTCTCTCGCATGGTTTTCCAGGTAGCTTCCCCCTCTCTGCTGTCAGCCTGTGCTTCCCTCAGTGAATTTCTATTCTTTTCATGGCTTATGGACTTAATCCTCTTCCGTCAGCCCTGTTAATAAAGGGATCGCGGACTGTTAAATATAGCAAACAAATGTTTCAAAGTTTGGGAAAAGATAATGGGCATGGCCATGGCAGCTAGAAATTCAAAGTTCAAAAACTCTAATTTAAACTTTAAAAATGGAGCATATATGTCAGTGAGCGCTAAATGGATAATTTCAAACACAGGGCTTCAAGAAGTTTGATGGATAGCTAATACATTCTGCTGGAATGACACACATGCATTGTTAAGATGTCTAGGCCTCCATATTCCACTACTGCCTAGAATAAATATAAGGCTAGCGCTGTATTTTTTAAAAAAGGCCAACTGGCTATCTAAATTCTTCTGATTATATATACTGTTGATCAGAATAAAGCAGTGGAAAGAAAATGATTCCCAAGTTCACTATTCTTTTGCCCCACAGACTTTCCAATGCACATCTGGCTTTCAAACTTGGTGTTATGTTTAATAATTCTGTTTGTTGTTGCTATAATGTGCAATTATTTCAGAATGAAATAGGCATGCCAAAAAGTGTTTCCATGCTTGCTTGCTCGTTTCTTTTTTAAATCCTTGTTTATGTCCCGCAGAAGGATCATGCAACACACAACCCTTTTTAAGGTGAATAGGAAATAAATCCTATCTCATTTTCTAGCCCTGATGTAGCCATCCCAATGTGCTTCATTCAGTGGTGATGGGGATGTCATGGAGGCCTCCAGAAGGTAAAGGAACAATTGTTCCCTTACCTTGTGGCTGCATTGTGGCTGCATCGGTATTGGAATGTCGGATAGGATTGGGCCCTAAGTCACCATGCTGTGAGTTTCCCCTCGAAAAGCACGTAATAAAATTGTTTTTAGAAGCACTCCCTTGTGGTTAAACAGCGTATTCTTTGGAGGGGAGGCAGGACATAGGCTGTGACCCTAATTCACCCTATCCCACTCCTCAGCCATCATAAGTAGCATTACGCCATCATATGTGTTCCAATTGGCCATTATCTTTTTATGTCTGACCTCAGCAGACATATATAGTAACCTCAGCAACTAGGGTGTTTTGGGCGTAGAATGCAGTGAGATGGGATTTTTTCATTAATAATCTGTATATCTGCTTTTCATTGTGCAAAAGGCCTACGATTATAGGACCTATGCAAAGAACCTACAGTATAGTTTATCGAAGGACATTGTACTGCGAGTGTCCCATCAGCATCATCACCTGCCCCACTGTGATGCTACGAGTGTGTAGAAGAGTATCAAGAAGCCTCTCCTCTCCTGTCCATATACCTGTGAAGCTCGGCAATCAAATATTTATACACATTCTCTTCTTTCCTGTCAGTTGTATTGCTTTATTTATTTTCCCAGTGAACTACTGGATAGGGAAAAGTCATTTTAGTCTATAGATGTTTCTAAAACTTTTCTGGATTGGTCGTGTAGATCAATGCACTCTGCAAAGGGATAGAAAAATCAGGTTTGAATGAGCTTCCAGGAATATTGACTATATGTACGCAATGTAACCATTTGAAAAATCCTACATTGTGTAGCCAGGACCCCAGAGGCTCTTACATCACTGAGCTCCATGTCTCAAATATGTTGTGCCTCCTTAAGAATTAGATTTATAATACTGCCTGCCTCCCAGAGGTGACTGTAACAACCTCTCTCACCTTGCCAAAAGGACAGCCCTGTCAACCTCACAATAGTCAATATCCTATGCATATAGTGCATCCATTTAGCAGACAAAAGTGGCCCTAGCTGGGGCTGTGCGGTTCTGGGACTCAGTTGCCCAGGTGTGACAGAGATAAATGGCTTCAGGCAGCTCAAGCTGAGCAAGGACAAAGGGACAGCTCGCCTGCGCCATGTGAGAATCGGAAGGCCATACAGGTTTACCCTTCAAACACTTAATTGATGTGCAGAGAGATTTTAATTCTTTGATTCTTTGAAGTCTTCGATTTAAGAAGTAGAGGGAGGGGGAACCAAAGGAAGGCATTTGCTTGATCCTTCATTTTTTGCCAGCAACAAGGGAAGCTAAAACACATTATTTATTTTTTTTACAGGTAGGTTAATGTATTTCAAGGTCTATATTAATTTATATAGTCGGTCTTTGCCAGAGTAGTATCGCTGGGTTATATTACTGAATGGTGTGCCAGCATCGGATTTACACAGTTTAAAATATTCTATTCTCACTGAGCTTCTTACTATCCAATTTAAGATGTTCTGTTTTTAATTTTAGAACATAAAACTGTATGGAAATTTGACTTCCTGTCAGGGCTACGTATGGTCCATTATTCTGACATAAGTAGGGGCAATATCATTTATGCAAAGGGCTCAGAACACCTTCCACAATGGAAAGAACTTGAGATTCAGAGTACCATTTTACACAGAACCAGGCATGTTTCAAAAATTCCATCCTCTACAGCAGTGGTCCTCAAACCTTTTAGACCAGGACCCACTTTTTAGAATGGCACTCATGTTGGGACCCACCGGAAGTGATATCATTAACCTGAAAGTGATGCCATAGCCAGAAGTGCCATCATCAAGCAGAACGTGTTGTCAGGGTAACGTAATCGAGTGACACTCCAATGCAAACTGACATCCTTGGACTGCAGCAAATGCACAACCATGAAACATCCCAGACAGAAAGCAAGATGAGGACAAAATATGATGTAAAAGCATTGAACTAAAAACAAAATATAAAAAAATGTCACTTGAAAATTCAGGGCTCAATCCTATACTGCGCCAGAATGGCGAGGCTGACTGGCCTGCAGCATATCCTAACACAGTATAGGACAGGCTGGAGCCTCTCCACGGCAAGGGCACATAGGGGAGGCTGGAGCCTCTCCTATGGTAAGGGCACAAATGTGCCCTTGCTGTGGAGAGGCTCCAGCCTCCCCTATGTGCTCCTCAGATCTGCGCCTGCTAAACAGCTCCCAGGAGACCGTGTGGCCTGAATCAGGGCCATGTGGCCTCTCAATTGGGCTTAGGATATACCTTATGGCCGAATACCAAGCCTGCCTCCCAGACAGGCCGGCACACCTGCCAGCCTGCCCCCATCCCACCCTCATCCCAGAACCTCCTTCCCCAGCCCTCTCCCTCCCCTGGTCCACAATGGCACCTCCTTTGCGCTGGCCAGCTTCGACTGACTCAAGGGAGGTGCTGCATGGGCGCAATAGGACCGGCGCTGCCTGAAGCACTGGTCCCATTGCTGTAGCACTGATGGGGTGTGTGACATAGCATCAGTGCAACATGCATGCTGGGATTGCACTGCCCAACTGTCAACACTCACAAGAGGAACGTAACAAGAGTAAGGCCTGCAGTTTCCAAGATGGCTGCTCCCAGCTTTCGGTGACCCACCTGACATCAGGTTGCAACCCACCAAATGGGTCCTCCTGACCCACAGTTTGAATAACACTGCTCTACAGCATGTTTCCTCCCAAAGCTTTGATAGCACTGGTCACCCATGGCCTGGGTGTAGAGCAACGTTGGTGCTTTTCTGTTCACCTTTTATTGTTGACAGGCTTTTCACCTGCAACGATTGCCATGAATTTGCACCTGCTGCAGCTTTTCACACTTTCCACTTGACATCTTCTTTTAGGGTGTGCGATTGTGTGCACAATTGCATCAACAGTCCTTGGCAGTTCCATTTTACCTGCTCTTTCAGCTGGCTTGACTTGCTCGTGTTCATCTAATTTTTCCATCACCATTGCTATGCACTAGCAAGCATTAAAATATCACACGTCTTTCTTTTTGTTCATGAGATCATGCACATCACTGCACCTCCATCCCTTAGCTGCCCTTGGTTCCACCTGGTGTTTCAATTGGCTGACTTGATGACTTACTAGTGCTCAGAAACAATATGGAGTGCAGGATATAGGCTCTCTTTTTCTTCCCCCTTCTAAATGTTATCCAAAGCCTTAAACCATTGCCTTTGCATGAGATGTCATAAGTTCTAGTCCTCTGGACTAGGGGTGATTTCTTTTTCTTTCTTTTTCAATGATAACCATCTCCGCAGATTTTAAAACAATTCATACAATTCTTAGCAAGAGTGAAACATTCTTAATATAATTTTAAATTCAACGTATGTGTTGCTCAGAATTCCAGTCCCATTGCCTATGTTCTAGGCACTAAAACATAGTTCTAATGTACTATTTTACTATTTTACTATTCCACGTTATCCTCTCCCAGGGCATAGTCCTAACCTGGCGTTAGGCCTGCACAGTTAGGCCAGCAAGGTTTGGCCGGCACAAGGGCCACCGTAAAGTGCGTTTGGACCACTCTCGGAGTCAGGGAGGATGGCTCACGTCTGGGTGCTGGCCTCTCTGACTCCGAGAGTGGTCCAAACATACTTTACGGTGCCCCTTGTGCTGGCCAAACTTTGCCGGCCTAACTCCAGGTTCGGATTGTGCCCCCAATGTTAAGACCTGAGAAGGAGGCCCTGTGTGACCTGCCCAACAGCTGTGACCTACTAATAGCTGTCTTGCTGCTGACATAGCTTCAATAGGCATCTGGGCCTGTTGCCGCTTGGCGCTCTTAGTAATAATGTCATGCTGGGTGCCGCCATAGCATTGGCCAATGCAGAGCTCCCAATCAACTTCAGGAGGAGGCTGGGGGGGGAGGCTGGGGGGAGTTGGAGTTGGGCAGCTGGCATCAGCTGGTATAGGAGGCAGCTGGAGGAATAGGGAGGAGAGAACTGGAACTGAAGGACACAGAATGGAGAATGAAAGAAAACAAAGGCTGTAGATGGAAGAGAGAAAGACATCTGCCAGTGATGGCCACCACCATTCTGGATCAGGAAGGAAATTAGGCAATGTCTTGGACCACCATTTAAGAAAGTGGTAAGAATTTGTGGAAGAATTTGCTTGAATGGGACAACTGTATAGCCTTGACATGAGTCAAAGATCTGAAGACTGAATAAGTCCACTGCAACCAGAGAAGGAACCGGAACTTGACTGATTTGACTGAGAAAGACTGGACTATGTTGCTCTTAAAGAGACATCTCCCACTTAGGAAACCAAAGGGGAGTGTCTGTACAGCTCGGGAAACAAAACAGCACATGCTGCACCAAACTCGTTTTCCTCTTTATATTTATTGGAGAATGCATTTCCTGAGCTCCTTTGATGTAAAGCTCCCATTCCAGTGGAAGAATGACATTATAACCTGATGAGAATTCAATACTGTCCCTATTTGAGAGTCAGTTTATGGACTCACAGAATAACATGCAAAAGCATCCTTTTGCATGACCTTATAAAAGCTAGGGTTGGCAATGTCATGGGTCCAACTGATTAGATGGTTTTTGACCAATTAAGCATCCCAGTCTGCCTCTTGATCTGGCCAGATGGAGTTACATACTCAGTTACATCTGCTGCTTGCCAATCTCAGCAGCTGGGCTGGCTAAGGCTGCTTGTTCTTGGGGAAGCCAGATGAGAAGCCAACAAATCCGCAAAACAACCTTCTGCCTGGCCCTGTGGGCTTCCTGACATGGCATTGATTTCAAAAGGGTTTCTGGGAAACCATCCCAGGACAATGGTTAGTCAGCAGCCATTTTTAGGAAATCACAGAATACTGGAGCAGAGATTTAGAAGAGTCAATAATTAAGGGGAAATAGCACGCTGCCCCCTATGAACAAACCAGGATCTTCACCACACACCTCTACAATCTCACCAGCAGTGCTAAGCATGTAATCTGGGAGGATGGGAGGGAACGTCATCCTTGCTAGTGGGAAAGAGGACCTTTGCCATTGCAGTGTTGCAGTGGAGGGCCACAGTGCTGCTAAACAGCAGGCGCAGATCCCAGGAGACCACGTGGCCCAAATCGCACGGCCCTTTCTTTTTTTAAGGTAAATCGAACCACCGTTTCTGATGGAGGTTCTTGCTTCTCTTTCGGAGCAGCTGACGTTTTGCTATTGCAACTGCAATTACGTACCTTGTCTGATAAAATGAGGCTATGGTAATTTGCTCATCCTCACCTTCAAAAGGTTAGGGTGTTTAAAAAAAAACAGAACAGAAAAGAATGAATACAAAATACCTAAAACAGATATGCTTGCGGCATCTATTTCTTTTTGCTAACTCTACACTTTTTCACAGTGTTGCTCACCTTCGAAAATGAGCTCTTAAACAAGATGCAGCCGCTTGCATCCGAAAATATATTCTGTGCAATTGAAAACATGACGGAATTGGTCAAGGAGGAATACTGAGTCCTGAATTCATAACCTCACCCGTTGAAATAACAAGAGAACCCTGTGGATATTGATGGATGGCTCCCTTTTTAATTAAGCCTAATACCACCTGCCACAAATGTAAGAATTACTGAATGCTAAATTCTCGGCATTACGTAGTCTTTCCTTTTTCCAAGACGATCAACAGATTATGGATCATAACTAGGTCTTGCTGGTGAAACCCCTAGATCTTTCATGCTCCAAATGTCTCAACAATGTGAGAGTTCTGGCAAGAGCATCTTTGCCTTCTGTGTCAATACAGGGCAAGGACGTAAGCAATGGATCTCGCTTACCATTGGCCAGCCTCGTTCGCTCCAAACCCTAGTGCCCAGCAGCCTAGCGCCCCCTAGTGCTCAGTGCCTTTCCAGAAGGTAGACAGCTACAAAAAAGAAACCAGCAGGACTGCTCTGTGCAGGTTGACTGCTGAGAGCTTCTTTTGAGAGAGAGGCAGTCTTAATCTGCCAATCTTAATCCACCCTGGCACAACTGGACCATGCGGCCTGCACTGTATCCAGCACAGGTTAGGAGGAGGGCTCAAGGTCTATTCGGGGTAAGGGCACTGTCCCCTTTATGACAGCCCCAGCCTGCCTAATGGTGCTTCTTGGATCTGTGCTAGTGATATCTCTGGAACAAATTCAGGAAGCCCTGGATAATGCCAGGAATAGGATTACTATTAGATATAGTAGAGGCCACCAATCCCGTCCCTTCCCAGGCCTATCCCACCTCCATCCTGCCCTTCCCCTACCCATTACACCTCTCTCTGCTTCCGGAAAGCCACCTTCCCCAGCCCCTACACCATTCAGCATTTTAATCACCACAACTGTGGCCAAAGATCCCTCTGGCATTGCCTACTCTCAAGTTGTCAAAAAAACATATTGTGGTGCTTTAATAATGTCTAGTGGACTGTGCCAGGGAGCTTGGAAAGACTACGATTGAGCTGTAAGCTGTTTACCACTAGGAGAAGAGCAAAGCAACGAGAGGAGCCCACAGCGCCTCTAAATATTTAGTAGCAAACACTTATATGAAACAAAGTTTTTTTTGTTAGGTGAATCTCATGTTGGTAAGGAGGAAACTCATATTATAGCATAGATTGTATATGTGTCATTCTCAATATCTATCTACACATACATCACACACACACATACACCTCCTCCACCACCACATGCAAAGTCTGTTCTGCAGTGGTTCACAAACTGTGGGTTGGGACCCACCAGTGGGTCACAAAGCACCTAGAGCAGCCATATTGAGTTTGGGATGCTAGAAAGGGGGAGGGTTGTGTGGTTGTTTTGCTTGTCTCAAGGTTGTGAATAGGCTTTTTTTCCTTTCCGATTCCTTGGAAAATGACAGAAATAACCCAACTTCTTGCTGGATTCTCTGGAAAGCAGCAAGCTCTGGCATCACAATGACGGCACTTCCAGCCATGACATCACTTCTGTTGGGTCACGGACAGATTGTCATTCTAAAAAGTGAGTTCTGGTGCTAAAACGTTTGAGAACCACTGATGTACTGTAATATAAATAGCCATCATACCACCATGAGTTTCACTTATAATCTTCAGAATAAGGTAACATTTCCTCAGGAAACTTTGAAACCTCAAGTACCACTGGAAGGTGTTATTTCCATTTGTTTTTGTGGAGCATTATCTTGGCTATACCCCCATGTTGTGCAGGGTGAAGCAAGCATATTAAATATAGATTTAATAATCAGAACTGGTGTTCTTGACTAATTAGCAAAATGGATAGTCTAAATGTGTATTTCATTAGGGCAAGATGCATCAATTTCCTCCTGTGCTGTTTCAGCGTTGATATATGACACTGCTGTGGTTTATTTCTAGCACATTAGGCTGTGTTGATTCACATGGTTATCTCTGGCAACTTGACAAAATGTGACTGCATTTTTCCCTTTCCCCCCCCTTTTTTAAAGAAAAAAACTTTCCAGCACCACCAACGATTTGGAGCACTAATCCTAAACAAATTTACTTGAAAGCCATTCCACTGATTTCAGTGAAAGGTTTCATCTAAACAATCACTAACATTACTCCCATCAGCAGGTTGAAACTGAGACATAACTGCAAAGTGGAAGGTGCTGAAAACACCTGCATACAGCTTTGCAAACCTATTATCAATGCGGAAAGTATCACAGTCCTAAGCTGTCTTGGGTCTGTTTTGGACTGTGGGCGTAACTCACCAGTTTCCAGGTTGCCCTGGATCGAAGCCCTCGTGGCTGTTCACCTGTACTAGAAATGACAGGAATGATTAGACATTTTCTGTTTCTGTGGACTGGCTCTGCTTCATTTTCTACAATGTGTGACTTTCCATATTCATGTGAAGAATTTGTGGAGGGGCAGAGGAAGGTCAGGGGGAATTTTAGGCTACTATTGACCACACCTTTTCTCTTAGCTAGTGAGGCCATCCAAGCATTGTGTCTCTGTGTCTGGAAAACAACATTAGGTGTTTGGAGTTTGCAAAACATTTTACTCCAAATTAAGATTTACTCTGAGAGCACAATCGGCACAGTTAGGCCAGCAAAGTTTGACAGGCACAAGGGACACCGTAAAACACGTTTGGACCACTCTCTGAGTCAGGGAGGATGGCGAGTGCCTGTGTGCTGGCCTCTCTGACTCCGAGAGTGGTCCAAACATACTTTACGGTGTCCCTGTGCCAGCCAAACTTTGCTGGACTCGCTGTGCCAGCCTAACTCCAGGTTAGGCTCCAGGCCCTTAATCTTTCTTAATCTTAATCTTAATCTTTCAATAACTTTCTGTCATTGAAAAGCTTCTGAAAATAGTATACAAATTGCATGTACTTTACGATGAAGCAGTTTAAAATTCTCCAAATGCTAAATTATAGCAGGAAAACCGGACATGGCATACATATACAGTACATACTTCCATATGTAATTCTAAGAGCCCCGTCCTATTCTTCCCACCATCATCAATGTAGCAACACCAAAATGGCTATAGCTGCATCCTGCTAGGGAGGGGGCAGTTGTGGAGGTCTCCCCTGAGTAAGGGAACAATGTTCTTTACCTGGGATAAGCCTCCATGGTGTGGCACTCCAGCAGTGTACCCTTTTTGCGAGTGACACTGATTGTCTTATGGCAAAAGTGGAAGAGGAGCACTGCTATAACCCAGCCCAGATAGGACTGGGCCATTAGTCATGTGTAGAGACTACCTACAGTATGTTCCCTGGGGAGGATTGGGGCATCTGGGTCTATACATAGGAAATGCCCCTCGTAGCAGGCAATGGCTATTGAGTTATGCGTAGGGTTTCCAACTCTGACTGCAGCTATTCCTAAAGATCTTTCTCTCACCCAACACGTATAATGTTGGAGATTCCTGGATGTCTCATCAACATCTCCAGGATTTCTTTCACTAGTAACATGATGTGAATTCTTGGGCATTCCAGGCAGGGCCAATGAGAGGGGTAGTAAAGGGGGTAATTTGTACCCAGGCTCAGGGTCAAAAAGGGGCCCAGGAGCCAAAGGAGGGAGCCCAGAAATTTCCTGGGATCTCACATTTCCGCTCTCACCTGGACTTGCTGCCTACACAGGATGCTGGGGGGCGCTACTGTAGGTGCGTAGCTGCTGCCACGCCTGCTGTCGCTGCCCCAAGCCTTATGCACCAGGACAAGGAATGTATACACAACACTCTTTAACACAGGGTCAAATCTGGGAGGAAACTGGCCTGCTGCAGTAGCTCTTTAGTAGCTTGTGGATCCACTTACCATGAAGGCACGTATAGGAGCTCAGGGACACAGCTGTGGGACTAAAACAGCTGCAGAAGTACATTTTGGTGCACAGGACACTTTCCATTGTACTGTGAGCCTAAATACAGGGTGCAATCCAACCCAGCATCAGACTGGCAAGGCCGACGGGCCAGCGCCAAATCCTATGCTGGGTTGGGGAGGCTGGAGACTCCCGGCAGCAAGGGAACGCTCACTCCCTTACCATAGGGAAGGCTCCAGCCTCCCCTATGCATGCGCTCCTTGGATCTGCGCCTGCTAAACAGGACTGCGCGGGACTGCGCGGCTTCCTGGATGGGCTTAGGATTCGGCTTTGGCTGATGCAAGGGAAGTTAGGTGTGGGTGCAGTGGGACCGGCGCTGCTTGCAGCGCCAGTCCCGTTGCTCAAGCACCGACGCAGGAGTGCCGTGCGGCACCCTAGCGTCAGTGCTAAGTGCGCAGCCCCATTGCGTCAACGCTGCGCACTTCCTTGGATTGCACTGACAATGTTGTTAATTTTCTGCAATGACTTTCTATACTTAAATTAATGATGCTAAGTCTCTTAGGCATGTTTTTGGTTTTCCGGATGACTGTCCCTAGCTGCTGAAGTTGCATGGGACGGTAGACATAGACTCTGCATGAAGTAGTCCAATACGGCTCCTATTACGGTTGTAATACTGTTACGGTTGTCATCACCCTCCCACCGCTCTGTTTCATCTCCTTTCCTCCAACTTTGGGAGGGGGTCGAAAAGAAATGTTGTGCCCCCTGATAAAGTTCCTCTCAGTGGCCCTGACTCCAGGCTAAACCTGGGCAGTTGGCAACCCTAATTGGGGTTCACATGTGACAGGAAATGGCAAAGAAGGAGGGAGGAAAAGCCTTCATATTGCTCATGGGGATTAATTTTGGCATGAAGGTATTCAAATCACCAGTATAAGGGATGACATGTGTCTTTCCACAACTTTGTTGCCCCCTTTCACTTGACACCTCACCCCCCCCCCCTTTTGTATTTTTCCTTCTGCCATGCATAGTTCTCACTCGGTTTACCACAAGGTAATTTTTTCTGTGTTCCACTGATCGTTGCCTCCTCATAATCTCAGCGCTGGTGGAGGACAAAATATGTTTTCAAAGCCATTATTGGTTTAAATTAGGAACATGAATTTCCGTCCTCCAGCACAATAAAGCAGTATGCGCCTGTGCGCCCGGGCAGTTGAAATGACAGTCAGTGGCTTACTTAATATATCAACAATTGATAAATTACTCCAAAATTCTTACTTACGACAGCACTGAAAAGGGCATAAAAGCATTTAAGCACCTTTGCAGAGAAAAGAGTGGTTTTCCCCAATGTGAGCTGTAATAAGAACCAGTACCCTGGCCTAATTATGAAATGTGAAGCAAATAGCCATGCAGATTTTCCAAATGAAGATGGCTGAATGAACCTTCATTGCCCAGATACAGCAGTAAACCAATATGAACTGATGTACCCATTTATCTCCAGTTCTTCAGAGGCTGTTTTACATTGGCAGGAGGCCACATTAATAGAGTCTGCCTGTTTGACTATGAATGCTCAGCATAATGCGATATTTTTCGGTGACCCCGGATAGTGGGATATTATCAGTGTGATCACTGTAATCGCTCATACATTATTCATGATAAAGAAAGAATTTTAATTTGCCGAAGCTCACAGGGTCTCTGTTTGGAGGGTTTCACTGGTGAGCACTGTGAAGTGCTTCAACTCGAGTGTGCGTTCAGTGGGTTCATTAGTATGGTTTCAAATGCTTCAATCCTAAACTTTTTGCATGGGAATAAATTTCCCTGAAATAAATGGGATTGACTCTCAAGTAACTGGACTAGCTACTACGGACCGCAGCTCAGCAGATCACCTTGGAGAGCTAGGACGGCTCCCCACAGAACATCAGAGTGCTCTGGACTCTAGAGCAACCCCACTAGTTAGCAAAAATGCATCAGTTCATCAAAGTTCCGAACCGTCAGGGCTTCAGGTTATAACTGTATTTTTTTTTAATGATTATAAACCGTCACATTCATGAAGGCAGCATTTCTCAAACAGTAGGTTGTGACCCACTGGAGAGTTATGACCTGATTTGCCATATGTCCTGACACCAACGTTTACAGTTGCACCACAAAGCATTACTGGGAGCCACCAGGGGCCACTTTCAGGTCACGTAGGGCCTGCAACCCAATCCATTGGCCGACCTTTCCCAGAAGGCCTTGGGAAAGCAACTGAAAACAACTTTCAGTTTGCACCTGCAACTTTCTGTTTGCTTCCCTGAAGCTTCCCTCAGGCTTCCGTTTGTGGGCCTGCAGTTGCGGACCCAGCCAATGAGATGCTCCAGGGCAAAGAAGGAGAAGCACCGCCCCCTCCACCAGCTCCCTGCCCATTGTGCCACTCCACCACGCCCCCACAACAGGCTCCATTTTGGAGCTGTACAGGGTCAAGAGTTAGGGTAGGTGATGAAGGAACGCGATGAAGGTGTCGACCCAGTGTGCGGCAGCAATTAAGAAGGCCAATTCCATGCTTGGGGTAATTAAAAAAAGGAGTTGAGAATAAAACAGCCAACATTATTATACTATTGTACAAATCAATAGTAAGGCCACATCTAGAATATTGCGTATGGTTCTGGTCAACACATCTCAAAAAGGACATAGTGGAGCTGGAAAAGGTGCAGAAGAGAGCGACAAAAATGATTACGGGGCTGGGGCACCTCCCTTATGAAGAAAGACTGCAGCATTTGGGGCTCTTCAGTCAAATCAAATCAAATCAAATCAAAAACCTTTATTGGCATATAAACCCTAATTACAAGTAAAATATAAATACAATTAAACATCAAAACACAGAATTCAGACGATTGAAACACGCTTAGAATTGGAGACCACAACATGAAAAATAAACATAGCTAATTGGTTAATTATGAAAGAATCAGTTGAAGCTAGAAGATACTTCAAATATTCATGGCCCACAAGTGAGGGATTAAATTGCTGAAGAGGAGCTAAAAATTTCTCTCTAGCCTCAATGTGGATGGGGCAATGAAAAAGAAGATGCTCAGTTGATTCAACGACACCCATGGGGCATGGGCAAAGTCTGTCCTGGGGGGGAATACCACTAAACCTACCCCATAGAACTGCAGATGGAATAGCGTTGCAACGAGCCAAGGTGAAAGCTCTTCTAATTTTAGGGCACTCCAAAATATATAAATAAACAGGCGTTTTCCCTACAATGATCGGTAATTGATAGTGTAATGGGGAGCAAGTTCTGTTGGCTGCACTTAAGATGTTCATAGTATGGATATCAATGAGTCTCCCTTTAATTAATCTGAACGCTCCATCACGGGTTAGGGAGCCAATTAAATCCGGTTCTACTCCAATTTGCTTAATTTTTGCAACCCAAAAGTTGTCTAAAATATATGGATCGCGAAGAAGGTGGTATAATAAGTTGTTGTCATCCTTGTTATAAAAAACTTTGAGCCAATATTTGGCTGCTCTAATCCAGGCTATTGTCTCCAGCTGGATTTGGGGCTCTTCAGCCTAGAAAAAAGGCGCCTGAGGGGGGACATGATTGAGACATACAAAATTATGCATGGAAGGGATAGAGTCGATAAAGGGATGTTCTTTTCCCTCTCTCAAAACACCAGAACCAAAGGACATCCGCTAACACTGAGGGTTGGGAGAGTTAGAACAGATAAAAGGAAGTACTTTTTTACCCAGCGGGCAATTAACCTATGGAACTCCTTCCCACAGAAGGTGGTGGGTGATGACATCTGGCCTAGATGCCTTTAAAAGGGGACTGGATGGATTTCTGGAGGAAAAGTCCATTGTGGGCTATAGGCCATGATGGGTTGGGCAACCTCCTTACATTAGTAGTAGGCTACTTCAGAATGCCAGGTGCAAGAAGTGGCAACAGGATGCAAGCATCTTGTTGTCTACTGAATTCCCTTAGGCACTTGGTGGGCCACTGTGAGATACAGGAAGCTGGGCCTTTGGCCTGATCCAGCAGGACTCTTCTTATGTTCTTATGGTAGGCAGGCCTAATACCATTCACCCAGCTCACCTCTGCGAGAGGTGAGCCTCCTCCTCATCGCCCACCTCCTGCTTCATCAGCGCAGTGCCCAGGGCATTTTCCCCCTTTAATAATGGTACGACCGCCACTGCAGCCTCAAGGAAAGGGAACAAATATTCCCATTCTTTGAGGAGGTCTCTGTGACCGCCCCCCCCCCCCCCGGGGATGCAGTGCAGGCCCTATTGGTATGGCTGCATCAGCACTGGGGATACAATTGGGACCCAAGCAATATTTTTTTTGCTTCTATTATGAGCCATGGGCCTATTTCTTAATTACTATTTATGTCCCTGAGCCCTTTGGATCAGGCATGATATAAATCTAAATTAAAAATAATACCAAGACTTGTCTGAGGCTTTCAGTAGGAGCCCTGATCCAGACATGGAGCTTAGCATGGGGAAGGATCTATATTCTTTATTATTATTAGCCTATAAACTATTTTGTGAACTTCGAGTTGAAAAGTGATGTCTAAATACTCTGGATTGATTGATTGATTGATTGATTGATTGATTGATTGATCGGCTGTTACATAATCAATGACTAGTTGCCCATGATTGGAGTAGCTAGTGGAGCAAGGCCAAATTCTGAAACTGCACATTAATACATCTTATTAAGCTCCAAATGGACAATTTTGCATCTAACGCTGTACAAAGAATAAACAAACCCAGGGAAGCTATAATTTGCCTGTATTGGAGAGAGAAAAAACATTACATGTCATATGTAATCTCCTAGGCAAAGAGGATTAGGAAACTCAGTGTGTATATGATTTAGAGATACAATTCCAAGGGGAATAACTTTCAGTTATCTTTTTAATTTATAGAGACAGTGCTTTGCCCTGTGCCACCGTCACCCGCTGATAAAATCATAAAATATGTGTTTCTTACATACAGTCCATTTATCAGCGGCTTTGTCAGATTCCCATTATAGTGGTTTGGAAGTGCTAAAGTGCAAGACCACTAAACAGAAGGTCAAAATTCTACTCTCAGCAACATGAGCCTTTAAAATCCATGCACGTGCTTTTGCTTATGCTGGGCCTTAACCTCTGTGAGCCTCAATTTGCTCACCAATAAACACAAAGCCCAGAAGGTCTAAGGCATTTGGGGCAAAACCATATTAATCTGCTATCAGAGCAGCCTGGAAGATAGTGGGGAATGCAATACACAGGCTTGTGCTAGCTACACATTACCCGTGTATAATTACACACATTACACATTGACTAGCTACACATTCCCCCCCCAATATATAAGGGAATGGACTGAACTGCTTTGTGAACTTTGTGTTGAAAAATGGTATATGCTTTCCCCCCCACCCCACTTCCCCCCACCCCTGGTTCTGAGTGTGAATGTGTTTTTTGACTGGGTGCTCTGATTTTTATATGGAAGAAGGATAGTCTACAAATGTGAACAATATGAATGAGTATGACTGTGAGGTGATTGCATGCTTAGGGGCAGCAGGAGGGGGCACGCTGCTGGGGTAGGATGCGCCCCTCCATTTTTCATTTTCATTTTTTTAAAAAAAGCCCAGGTGTGGTGTCACTTCTGGGGCAACATTTTGCCCTCTGCATTGGGTTGCACTTTCATTAGCTACGCCACTGTTTGTGACCATTGTGTATAGCAGTGTCCCGATACTTGTGTGTCCCTTATTGTTATTTGGAAAACTCTGCCAGTCTACCCACAGATGCCATTTAAATGCCCTTGTATATTATGCAGTCCTCATGCCAAAAAGACCCCTGAGTTACAGGATCAGGCCGTAAGACGAATGAAGTGATCTATGCCAAAAGGCAACTTTGGAACTTCTGGACATACTCCATAGCTACAAGATATAGTGATGGTTGCTAAATTAGTTGGCTTTAAGATGGGGGTGCTGGAGTTACAGTCTAACCCTTTCCCCCTCCCACATTGGTGTAGCTAACATTGCACTAGTGGAGGCTGCGTCACAGCAATCGCACTGGCTACAATGGCGAGGGAGAGGAGCGGTTTTCAAGGCAAGGGGCCTGGTGAAACCTGGCGCCCCGCCTCCCCCCTCTATGAACACTACTGTCCACTGGCGCATACTGCAGGCCTGCTAGTAGGGTTGCTGGCTTCCTGCACATCAGCAGATACCATATGGACAGGATGTTTAAAAAATGCCAAAGGTCTTGAATAATCATGAAATCCACAAGGAAATCCAGCGATCTGAACTTTTCCCACATTCTTCCAAAGAGGCTTGTCACGCCCTGGGGAACAAGTTGAGTTGGAGCCACCCCCCTCTCTTTCTGCTGAAGGAGGGAGTGGAGTGGCTACCTGAGTTGGGTACGGTAGCCTCAGACCAAGCCCAGGGAAAGGGAGTTGCTTCACCCTGCATCCTTTGACATGTGAGGGCCTGGGGTCAGAGGCCATCAGCTGTCCACCCTCCTCGGTGGCCTCATCTCAACTGCCCCTTATCACTGGCCACCCTCGTCTTTAAGGTAGGGCTCTGCCCCTCGGCCTCAACCCCCTCCTCTCTCCCCCCAACAGGGGAGGCCCAAGCCCCACCCGGTTTTTCCCCCTTGCATGGGCAGGGTTTTCAACTTGATTTCCCCCATCCATCCTTGTTACCTGGGGGTATGGCCTCGCTCAACCAGAGCAGCTCATTCTCTGCATTTCCCCCTGGTGTCAATGGAACAACGTCTCCGGCATCCAGGCAGCCATCCAGCGCCAGTTGCCTGGGCCCTTCCAGAGTGCTGGGTCTTGAACGGCTGGGTCTCCATGTCTCCCGCTTTCCACTTGGAGCCCAGCGCCAAGCTTTGCTGCACCATGTGGCCTTGCCAGTCACCACCCACCCCCAGCCCTCAGAGCGGCACATCCCTGGCATCCTGGAGGAGCTCGACAGCCCCAGGTAAGGATGGGGCCAGCCGGGGACCCAGACAAGGCTCCAAAGAACACTGATCATCACCTTCATCATGGCATCATCCACAACACTGCAGAAAGTATGGAATAATTGCAAAGAATATAATATAGTGAACTCTATTGATCTAGCATGCTTGTCCAACCACATTGATCCTGCAATCATTAAAGGTCTAAGATCCGGGTCTTAGCCTGATTCCCATCCACTTTCACAATGAAAGAACATTGCTAGCTTCCTCCTGCTTGGGGGGAAATGATAGAACATGAACTTGTGCCAGAAAACAAAGAATATGCTTTATACATCGTCATCTCTCTTGCATGAAGGGCACACTGCAATCTGGCTTGAAGCAAGCAAGATGAATGACTTCTGTCACACTCAGCAGTGACAGTGATCGACTATGGGGAGGAGCATAATTATGAGGGAAAGTAGATTCACCATCACCATTACTTATGGTCTTCAGCCAAGACATCTAAAAATATGCTTTTACCAAATACAGTTTGAAGGGTTTGCCGGGCTGGTAGGTAACAAAAATTATCTTCCTGAGCGAGTTCAGCATTTGGGATATAACAATATGTATCTAAGGCGGCAATGCCAAGTATTCTGCCTTTTCTATGAAACTTATTGGGACTTCCAAGTAAACATGGGTCAGATCTGGCTTCCAAAGCATAGGGCCTCACAATCAAAATATATGTGGTAAAAGGAGTTTTACTTTATTCCATGGCAGAGATTTGGGAGGATCAAATCCCTAGTTGCAGTCAATCCTCTTTATGGGCACAATCCTAATCAACATTCCAGCACTGACATAGCTGGGCCAATGGGACATGCCCTGCATTCTGCATTACTGTAGTCACGGAGGCCTCCTCAAGGTAAAGGAATGTTTCTTCCCTTACCTCGGGGCTGCATTGCCCTTACCCTGGTGCTGGAAAGTTGTACTCTATATATGATCTGAGACCATCTGAGACCTCGCTTATCTGCAAGGGGCAGAACTGCTACTTTTCTCATTATCTACACCTCTGTCCTTGTTATCCACCAGGCAGAGACCATATCTACCATCAGCAGAATCCAGAATTGACCATCAGGAAGCCAGCAGAATGCAGCAAGAAGTGCCAAAAGATCTCTGAATGCTGTGAGACCTTCCAGACACTGCAGGGACATTCAGAATGGCACCTACAACCAGTACTGCCCCTTTAAAATTGCCGGCAGAAGCATCTGTTGGCCATGTTTAAGGAGTCCATGCTGGTTGCAGGTGCCATTCTGAAGGATCAATGATTTGTTATCTGTGAATTCACTATCTGAATGGATTTCCAGGAACCTAACCCTAGCAAATAATGAGGATTGGGGGTATATGTAAAATAGAAAACAGCAGCAAGAACAAAAATTATATTTTTTTGTCTACTATAACAGTCAAGGTCAATATCTTGGAATAAGAGTCCTGGAATAATTTTATGCCTCAGTCCTTGTTGAAGACTGTTCCTAAACAAGCAGCATAGACCGTAATATGACATTTATTACTACAAATATGAGAGACAGGTAATACATCTTTTTAAATATTGACATGCCTTGAAAAAAAAAATCAGCTTTTTTCAGGCTAATAGCCAGGCCACCTGATTCAATTGCTGAAATCAGTCATTGCTATTGTTGCTATTCTCTCTTTGTTTGGTCTTTTTTCCCTCCATCTATGTCTGCACTGCTATATGGCAGGCAGAAGTGACCATGTTTGGTTTTTCCCAGCAGAGGAGACGCTAGAGCTTTTGAATTTCTACCTGTCATACACAGCTATAAAAGGCACAGGCGGTACAACATAAAAATCCCAATCCAAACCACCAGAGAGTGTGTTATCAAAGCTCATTGCCTCCTTACTTCAGACAAGTTTGCCAGTTTCTTTCCTGACAAAGACTCCTTGCAGCACGTTAGTTGGGGCAAAGACAACCGGCAGCATGATCTAGGGAAGGTGGGCATCCCTGTGGATTGGCAAGGCAGAGGCAAGCTGTCCCAGAGCCTTATCCCAGCCCTGGGGATGTAACTCACAGCCAGTGGTGTCACTAGGGGGGGTACGGGCCGCACCAGGCGACACGCACAAGGGTGGGTGACACTACCAGGGACCAAAATTGCTAAACTCTTGGTCTTAAAAGATAATACCATCATGCTATATACCGTTGCAGAAGTTCGCCCAGAAGTTCGATGCAGAAGTTCGCCCAGAATTCAATGGAAAAAAACGGAGTGAAATCTCTTCATTCTATCAAAAGTTATGGCCAAAAAAACTAAAAACCAAAAGTTAAACTTGTAATGTAAAAATCACAATTCTTTTTTAAAACACGGTTTTACGGAATAACACCATCATGTTATAGACCATTGGATTCGGAACTTCACATGGAATTCAGTAAAAAACCTGGAGTGTCTTATCTTTACTCTATCAAAAGCTATGGCCAAAAACCTAAAAACTGAAAATACAAGTTTTTATGTAAAAATCATGATTTTTTTTTTAAAAAAAAAAAAAATTAGTATGAATCAGTTCTCATTTCCATGTATCAGAGCCAATACTAGAACTCTTATTTAATTGCATGAGTGTCATCAAATTGGCCAACATTTTTTTTTGTTGGTTACTAATTTGTCGGGTGACCTGTACTATAGTTTAAGTAAGTAAGTAAGTAAGTAAGTAAGTAAGTAAGTAAGTAAGTAAGTAAG
>JAJKFI010000012.1:1249648-1260727 GCA_029204185.1 Lerista edwardsae
AAGTAAGTAAGTAAGTAAGTAAGTAAGTAAGTAAGTAAGTAAGTAAGAAGACGGGGTAACACCAACCCTAGTGATAATACTGTATTTAGTTTGCGTATATGGTATTGTAATTTATTCTGTATGGTTTGGGAAATCCATCATGGGGGGGGGTGACGTGCTGACCTCCCACACTGGGTGATGCAAACTCTAGTGACCGCCACTGCTCATAGCCTCACCTGAACAACAAAACAAATAATCACGGTGTCTGATTTACACAACAATTGCCTTCATGAGCCACTGTGATGTATCCTTGCCCCCTGGGGAGGAGGTGGATGGGTAAGGACAGTGAACATAGGTAACACTTTTTTCTTCACAGACGGTGATGAGATTCCTTATCTCATAAATTGCGTGAAAGCAGAGATTTTGCTGAAGTCTGGATATGACAAATATCTAATCTCACCATAAATTGGTGCACATAGATGAAATGACTCCCCTAGTCCCCAGTGGCGTTCCTATGGGGGGCACAACACTAAGGAGCCTGAGCTTGTGTATAACACAGCCCCCTCTTTGCCTCCAGAGCCATTCACAGCTCAGAGGGCAAAGCTGAGAGCAGCCACAAGTGGCTCTGAAAGGAAGGGGGTGGGGCTGCTTTACACAGGAGCCCAGGCTCCTGAAACACTTAGTGTTTTGCCCCCTATAGGAATGCCACTGCTAGTCCCAAATGCGATTCAGACCTTGACTGCCTGCCTGTTTGGCTCGAGGTGATATGAGGCAACGTCTTGCGTGAACTCACCAAGCAGTAACTGATGCTGACAGTTTCGCACATATCAGTTATCAAGTGATAATGGCGGCTGTCATGTGACGAATATGAAAAATTAGTGGTCCCTTTACTGGTCCTGCTCTGTATCTTCAAGAGCAGCCTGGAAGCAAGGGAAGCTTTTCTGGCATGAAGTTAAAACGAAGCATAATTTCTGCCTGCTGGGCTACTGTTCAAAGGCCAGGAAGAAGGCCAGGAAGGGCTGGCAACTCTCTGATAAACAGGGATTTCCAACGGATAGCTCAATATATTGAGTATTATTAGGTTGTCTCCAAAGCTTGCCCTACCAATATAGTAGCAAAACTGGAGATGACCTCATTTGGGAGGAATAAATTCGGTGTAATATCTTTCCTCTCCAAGGATTCTAAAAGCATTTATAGCAAAAGTACAGCATTTATACCTTTATAATATGAAAGGATCAACGTACTAATCACCCAATATTTTTCAGTGCCGAGGAATAGCTTGGGGCAAGACAGAGGAAAAATGCCATTTTCAAACATGGCTGTCAAGGTAAGCAGATTTAATTGGAACTTGGCTAGCATAGCAGGGCCAATACCAAATACGCAGGGAATTTTCAAGCACAATTTTATGCCTCATTTAAGCAACTGTTGACTAACCTTTTCCCCTCCCTCTGCATCACACGACTACAGATGGCAAAAAGTTCTGAGACACAGAAAGTTTGTGGAATGAAGCTAATTAACTTTTCCCCTGGACATTTCATTGGGACATGTTTGCCATGTTAAAAAAGCAGTTGGAAATCCAAAACACAGAGTATTTTCCAATCATCCATTAATTATCAGTACAGTTGAATGGAAATCAATGTTGCTTTGAAGCAAAGAGAAACATAAATGAGTAGTTTCAATTCTCCACTTGACTTGATTATCAGGATCTTATATCATCTGGCCAGTTTTAAAAGAGCTTTTGTCTTTAATATGCAGAAAAGATGGAGAAGAAACCTGCCAGTCAGTAGAAACCAGTTCATTTCCATTTAGCTGTTCCTGTTGCTTCTAAATAACAGCAGTGGAACTGATTGACCTTGTTCTGTGTTGACTTTGGGTAATTCCAGGCAATTTTAGTTTGTGTGTAATAAATGTGCCATCGTTTATTATTGCATGGGGTTCAGATGCGTACATGCAATACAGAGCAACATATTTTATGAGACTATTGCCCTTTCCTGGTACTCAAATCACAATGTCCTACTGACAAAATGTGGCATGTGTGCTTTTTTTTTTTAAGAGCAGAAAAAAATTGTGCATTTTTGTCTGCTGTTAAAACTGCCCCAGTTTTACTACATTTCTTGCCTATTAGGAAATATTTGTTTAGTTACACAAAAACGTTTTTCTTCCTTTCTTTCATCATAAACTGCATACAAGTATAGACAGCAGTGATTTTCAACTTCCTTCATCTCACGGCACACTGACAAAACACTAAAATTTTCAGGGCATGACATCAGGGGTTGTTGTTTTTTTTGTACAATTGACACACCATACTGCTTGTAGGGAGCTCACATCCTCTAGTGGCCCTATTAATAAATGACCCTCCCCAAACTCCCACAGTACATCTGTGGACCATCCAATCGTGGCACACCAATGTGTTAAGGCACAGTGGTTGAAAAGCACTGATATACAGAGTTTCCAAGCAGTCTTCAGTTTAGTCCCTGACCAACACAAGCTTGCTCAGTTTCAGCAAGGTTGAGATATTGGCTACCTTTGGACTATGCCTTGTCTTTGAGTTGCATGCTCTTTCATGGATATCTTGATCCCATGCTTGATTACATCAAGCATTCCATATGCTATCCACAGCACATGCTTCAGCAAGGCAGTGTGTTCCATAATTTCTGCTAGGTGGGGCAGGACAGAAAATGAGCTAGGCAGGGCACTGAAGCCCTGACCACTACAAAAGCTACAAAAGCCCACTCTGGTTTCAGAGTTTAACCTGGCATTCCCGGGTAAAAGTGTAAGAGCATTGGGCGTTATTTGGATTCAGTGGCACAACCACAGGTGGGCAATCCTTTAGAACGGCCGCTGAAAGCGTCCAACATTGACAGCACAATCCTATACCACACCGGAACAGGTAGGCCAGCAGGCCTGTGCTATATCCAGCACAGCATCGAGGGAGAGGGGAGCCTCCCCGGCTCAAGGGCATGTCCGTGCCTTTGCATAGGAGGAGGCTCCAGTTTCCCCAATGGGCTCCTCAGATCTAAATAGCAGGCATGTCATGCGGCCCGAATCGGGGCAGTCCAGCCTGGGGATGTTCCCTTGGATTCGGCCGAACAGAACGCCAACCCACCCCTGCCCACTCCCACCCTCCCATGCACCTCAGAGCACTCCCACGCACCTCTGCACCAGCTTCAGCTTCATATGGGAGATGTAGAACTGACATGGGGGTCCAACGTGGCGCCCCCATGTCAACACAAATGCATGCGTTATATTTAGCAAGGGGAGAGTAATTGTTCCTCTTCACTCCTGCGCAGTCTTTCTAGTGGTTGTTGCTGGTGGTCTGCCTATTGTTTAGATTGTGAGCCCTTTGGGACAGGGAGCCATTTAACTTTATTATTATTACTATTTGCCTGTAAACCGCTTTGTGAACTTCATGTTGAAAAGCGGTATATAAGTACCTGTTTGTCAGATTGATTGATTGATTGATTGATTGATTGATTGATTGATTGATTGATCGCTCACGCACCTAATGGCCATGTTGCTTTCACAGTACACTACACTTGTCATGCTAAAATCAGGACTGCAGAATGCACACACTCATGACCATGGTTGATTTCTGCAATGCCGTTTGTGTGTGCATGTGCACACGTATTATACAGTGAATGTGGGACACAGGTCGAGAAGGACATAAATCTTTTTTTCTCTTCATGTCTGCATTGTAATATTGAGGGAGATGGACTGTTTCAATGCAGAGGAATATGTCAGTATTTATGATTCCTTGTACACAGCCTAATCTTTTAAGAATGCATTTAAATGGAGTCCTTTTCATAAGATGGAACAATAAATCTGTTGTTCTTGCTTTTGCAGTTTCCATTGTGACTGTAACTGTTCTGATAGCATTTTCACCTCTAGACAAGAATGCTCTGGATTAAAGCCCACATCTGGTTCAGAGAGCCTTAAACAGTGCCCTCAGGCTCTGACCCACAATGCACCAATGACTTCAGCTGGGCCAACACCCAGCTGCTTCCTATTTGGGACCTAGGTTATGTAGTACATTATTAAGCATTACAGGGTAATCTATCCTGCAATGGATTATACATATCCTTCATTTTCTGCACCACAGGGAATCATATTGAAATCAATGAAACTAACTCTTTGCAGTCGCAATGGTAAGCATCTGAGCAAATCTTTCCAGAACAGAAGCCTTGGAAATAAAGTCAGTCGGGTTCCTTTGGATGCAACATTAATATCATTGGATATCAAACGTTTGCAATAGCCTCTCAGGCCTGAACTCTTAAACAGAGGATCCACAAGGGGGGAGAAAGTATACAGTGTAAGAATATAAGAAGAGAAGAGCCCTGCTGGATCAGGCCAATGCCCATCTGGTCCAGCTTCCTGTATCTGGACTAGATAGAGAGAAAAAAATTAAGGCAGAACAAACTTACCTGAAATGCTACATAATGTGTACATTGGCCCTTAAGCATTGATGCATTGTTACTTTTGGCCCAATCCTAACTGAGGCTAGCAAGGTTTGGCATGCCAGAATGTGTAGACTGGCCACTGCCAGTAGTGGTAAATGGTGAACACTGCATGGCACTGGGCTCCAGACACATGCTGACCAAGGTAAGACTGCAGAGTAGGTTGGGAGGGAGGTGGGCAGAATGGGGCAATGAAGGGGTGGGAGGAGAGCAGATCAGGAAGAGGGTGGATTCAGTTGCAGCAGCATCCACCAAACTGAAGCCTCCTTCTCAGGCTCGATCCACCTTCATGCATCCACATGGACATGCACAGTGATGTCATTCAGGGGGAACGGACCAGAACGGGCGTTCCGGATCCTAATGGGCTCCGTGGCTGGTTCCGGGTTCCTGACAAGTGCCAATCAAAAGTGAGTTCCTGTTCCTAAATCATTTGAATGACACCACTGGACATGCATCAGCACTATTGCAAGCCAAGATCGAAGTAAACCGAGCAGGCTGGCAGGGGATTACCCCAGGGCAAAGGAATAAATACTCCCTTGCCCCCAGGAGACTTCTGGAGACTGAAACACACACACCCTGGGATGCAGTGAATGCCAAGTTGATGCCGCTGCATTGCCGCATGGGAAGTTATGCTGGATTGGGCTCCCTGGCATAGACATCAGTGGGTAAGGTTGTTACATGAGTGTGAGCTCACGTTGTTACATGAGTGTGAGCATTTCAGTGCTTGTACTTATGCACAACCTTAGATACCATTTGGCTTGAGCAGGGATGAGCACATTTTGAGATGTGGATGCATGCACAAAGAGAGAGACACATACAATGGAAGAATTAGACAAGGCTTTCCATGTATACAGTTGTGCAAAAAAATTACACACATATGAGTTTTTTTTTTCTAGCCTCATATTCTAACTGAAATGACTCCTGAGGTTTGAGGAGGAATCTCAGTTTGCTTTAGGCAGAATTGGGGGTGTAGGCAGATCCTCGATGTAGATCTACTGCAGATTTGATCTCTTGAAAGCATCCACAACAAAGCACCGCCTTCCCAAACAACCACCACAACAAAGGAGGCTTGTGGTAGCATGTTGAAAACTGGAAGATTGACGTGGCGATGAGGAAGGAGCAGTTTCCACATGCTTCTAATGTGGTTTTTATGTGACAGCTTATTGGTATGATTTGGATCTTACGAGCTTTTGGTGATGAAGGCAACATATGAAGTTTGGACTGTGGCCTGACTGCCAAGGATCCTACTGGGGACAGAGGCAATGTACAAAGGACACCTGACCCCACTGTTGGTGGAGGGCAGTATTCTGCCAGCATGACAAACCTATATAAGAAAGACATTTACTATGAACCCTACTGCTAAATATTGTGCCAAATAAAATATTAAGTAAGTATATATAGGTGTTCGCCAATTCATCTAATTCATGCATAGTAGCCTGGTACAATTTCAGCTTCATTGTGCACTTACAACATCGCCAGCCAGGCTAAAGGTGCACTCAGGTTTATAAGAACATAAGCAGAACCCTGCTGGATCAGGCCAAAGGCCCATCTAGTCCAGCTTCCTGTATCTCACAGTGGCCCACCAGATGCCTCAGGGAGCACACGAGACAACAAGATGCCTGCATCTGGCATTCTGAAGTAGCCTACTACTAACATAAGCATGTTGCACAACCCATCATGGCCTATAGCCCATAATGGACTTTTCATGCTGATGGGTCAAATATTTTATAGCCATTTCAGAGTAATGTGGCAGAGGTGCATCAGTGGAAGGGCTAACCTGATGACTTTTCCTTTGCAAGAGAGTGAGCAGCTATATCGACACTGGGCTTCTTCCCCAAAAGCATAGCAGCAGGCTTAACACAGAAGTTCTACAAGGCTCTGTTAAAATGAAAGCCAAAACTCCAAGGTTTGGTATAGGTGACTTGCATTTTCCCATCTGATTTATGTCTAATTCTTAGCACTGGAGAGTATGAAAAAAACAGACTTCTTCTCTTTACTATCAAAAGAAAGATTCAAAGAACTGAAGTCAACTCAACACTCTGTCAGTGTCAATGTCACATCATGAATATCCTAGAAGCATGCAGACAATCCACACGCATGAATGGCTGGGTGTACTGGAAAAGCTCAGAGGTGGCCACTGTGCTCCAGCATGATCACCTGTAATGTTGGTTTTTCTTCGAAGGCATTCAAGGGCAGTGTCTGTGGGTTTCCTTTTTCTCAATTTACTCCTCATAACAGCCCTATGAAGCAGTGAAACTGACAGGTGATAACAAAATTACAGTACAATCCTGACTGGCACTTAGGCCAGCTCAGGAGCCTCGTGCTGGCTCCTGAGAGTGTAATCCTAACCTGGAGTTAAAAAGGTAAAGGTAAAGGTTTCCCCACGACCGAATGGTCTAGTCGTGACCGACTGTAGGGGGCGGTGCTCATCTCCGTTTCAAAGCCTGTGAGCCGGCGTTTTTGTCCGATCATGGTGGCCAGCATGACTCTACGCCGTAGCACACGGAACGCCGTTACCTTCCCACCGAAGTGGTCCCTATTTATCTACTTGCATTTTAGGTGCTTTCGAACTGCTAGGTTGGCAGGAGCTGGGACAAGCAACGGGAGCTCACTCCGTCACGCAGTCTCAAACTCCCAACCTTGTGGTTGAAAGCCCAGCAACAGCGGATTAACTCGCTGCGCCACCACGTCCCTGGTAACCTGGAGTTAGGCTGGCACAATTAGGCCAGCAAAGTATGACTGGCACAAGGGACATCCTAAAGTATGTTTGGACCGCTCTTGGAGTCAAAGAGGCCAGCACACACACTTGCGCCATCCTCCCTGATTCTAAGAGTGGTCCAAACATGCTTTACAGTGGCCCTTGTGCCGGGCAAACTTTGGTGACCTAACTATGCCAGCCTAACTCCAGGTTAGGATTGCATCCTGAGTGTTGCAATGTGCCATATAGCCAGTTAGGCCTGCATGAGGATGTGCGCTGGCTTAGCAGGACTGGATCCTGCCCTGGAGCAAGCATGTTTGTGCCAGCCTGGGTAGGCTTGTGCAGGGGGTAGGAGAGGGTGGGGGGATTTGGGGCTGGTTGTCCAGGAGGTGGATTCGGCCCTGAAGAGGGGGTGGGAACAGCCGTGGAAGTGTAGACCTGATCCTAACCCCTGTGCCCAACTAGTGTTACACTGGCTGTTCGGATTTACACTCAGGAAATTGCAGGCACAGATCCAAGTAGCCCCATAGGAGTGGCTGGTGCGGGACATGGGGCATGGAGACAAAAATCATCTTACTCAGAGTTGCACTCCAGGCCTGACCTCACAGTGCAGGTAACTCGGCTTGCTCGGCTTGCACAGTGTATCCACTGCACTGGATACAGTGCAGGTAACTCGGCTTGCTTGTTCCAGTGCAAGTTAGGATTGCACCCTCATGGTCACATTATCAGCTTCATAGCAGTGAGAATTTGAATCCAAGTGTCCCAGCCCCTAATCAGAGATGCTAATCACTACATCATACTGGGGCTCCTTGCTACAAATGCTAGTTTCCCCTCGAATGACATGCTTTGTACTGTCTTTCATACTTCCTTGTTACTTGCCTATTTTCTTGTTTGCCCCATATCTAAAAGTACATGTGGCTCAATATTGGTCTCAGTCAGCACTGTGCTGAATCCCATTTCATCGGGATTCAGGGGAGTGCTGATAGCTCAATAGACAAATTGAGGGGGGGGGATGCTATAGCTCAATAGACAAATCCCTGCTTTGCTTCCAGATGGCTCTTGGCAAAGTCCATGAAATGATGTATGTGTTTATATACCACACTTATTTTTTTTATTTTGCTATTTTAAAATAACATGCATTACATGCATTATATTGTGAGTTATTTAAGTTTCTTACCAGCCAAAATAAATTTGCAAGCTAAAGAAGGCTACGCTTTGACATCCATCCATTTTTTACTTTGGTCAATGTTCTGGTCCTGTCATGAACAGCAGGGAAACAGGCCTGTTCCATTTTGAGGCCTGTCTTTTCCTGTGCCTAACCTTACCCACCCCCCTCTGGGTTCCTAAGGGTGAGAAAGTTTTCCTCTGGAGGCTGCTTTGTCTTGCTATCAGCCAAAGTGAGATAAGGGGGGCCTCTCACTGGGAAACGAAACCAAGACATCCTCACAGAAGCTGTTTTGCTTCTCGCTGACAAGGGGGGGGGGGGCTGGGAAGGTGAGGGGAAAAGTAAAAGGCTCACTTTTTTCCTGCAGCTTGAGAAGAGGAGAGGCGAGGCCTTTTTGCCCTCTTCACGCCTAGTTCTGTCCTTTGCTGGGTGAGTGATAGGAGAATGTAATTAGACTAGGAGATACCTTTTTTCTTATTTTGCAGTAAGCATCATGTAGTTATGCCTTGTTTGTGGCCTGCTTTGAAAGGCCTTCTTTATGCTATAACTTGCAGTTTAATAAATTGTTACATTTTATTCCATGGTGTGCCTCATGTGCTGGAACCGGGGGTTAGCTGAATCCAGTCTTGACGCTGTGCTACACTGCTGGTTGGGGCTAAGGAATGCCTCCTAGGCCACTGGAGGTTGCTGGTGGCCAGGAGGGGATGTCATCCCATGATCCCTGGGGGCAGTCTGGAAGGGCCAGGCCCCTGGGTATCGTGATAGGTCCCTAACCAGATGACAGTGCAAGATACTGCAGTCCTCCCCTCCCCATCTGAGACATGAGTAATCTTGGGACTATGCCTGTTCCCCTGAAGAGGAACAGCCAGTGTTTGAGATGTGTTGGGTCCACTGTATCCAAGTGTTTCTGCCTTTAGAAGCATTTTTGTCCACTTGGAGAAATACTGCCAGTTGGAGAAGACAAATGTTGGATCTTATAGAGTTTGACTTAAGATAACATAACTTCATATGGACATTTGAAGGTGAAGACAATCAATATTTAGGTTCAAAAAGTGTCTTCATTTATACATAGGCTATACATGCTAACACAGTCAAGACTTATGCATCAATAAATAAATAAGGCTGCAATCACCCCTGCTAACTGGGCAAGAGGCACTTTTTCAAGTGGTGTCCTCTTATATTTAGCAGGGGGAGAGCAATTGTCCCTCTTTACCCCAGCACAGTGTCTTTCTCGTGGCTGTTGCTGGTGGTGTTCTCCATTCTTTTAGATTGTGAGCCTTTTTGGGACAGGGAGCCATTTAACTTTAATGTTATTATTTGCCTGTAAACCGCTTTGTGAACTTCATGTTGAAAAGCGGTATATAAGTACTAGTGATGATGATGGATGGATCTTGTACACCAGTGGTTCTCAAACATTTTAGACCAGGACCCAATTTTTAGAATGGCACTCATGTTGGGACCCACCAGAAGTGATGCCATTAATCTGGATGTTATGTCATAGATGGAAGTGAAATCATCAAGCAGGAAGTGTCGTCAGTGTGACATACTCAAATGACACTCCTAGGATGCAAACTGGCATTTTGGAACTGAAGCAATTGCACGACCATGAAACATCTCTGACAGAAAACAAGATTAGGACAAAATATGTAAACGAAAAACAAAATTTAAAAAACCTCACTTGAAAATTCAAACACACTATATAATAGCAAGAGTCAGGTCTGCAGTTTCCAAGATGGCTGCTCCCAGCTTTCCATGACCCACCTGACACCAGATCGTGAACCACAGTTTGAATAACACTGCTGTACACAGTTTCCTGGGAGCTCCACTGAACACAATAGAACATGCATAGGATTGTGCCCTAACTCTGTTTGAGATTGCAACCTTTTCCTTCAATTGGTTGACGTGGAGCTCACCCACTGAAAACAGACCCTGCGCACACACAGGGAAACGCAAGACAGGAGGCACTCGATGCAAGATGGCTGTTATTCAAAGCACATGCAGCCCTTGCCTCAACATTTTCTTTAAACAGTGCCTCTTTTAGACGTCACGCTCAATAAAACACTTGTTCTCCAAAACTCAAAATGAATTAAAGAAAAGAAGGCAAAATAAAAGCCACACTTTTAATAGTACCATTTTTATTGGAATTTAAACACCCCAGTGAAAGGGATTTACATAAAAGAACCTGACCTGGATGATATACTCTACATGACTGAAAATTGCTTTTTGGCTCTTCATAAAGTTTTGGCTTGACTGGCAGGTACTGCGTAAAAACAATATGTGAGCTCTGCTTTCATTTAAATGTGCACTCTCACATGTCACATTGCATTATACATTTTCATTTAATATTTTACAACAGTAATAATCACCTCAAGTGCATTAATATTAGGCTCTTATATGGAATAAACCAATATGTGTCAAAAGAGACTGGCAGTTGCTTAACCCTTAGCTTGCTGCTGCTCAGAGAAAGCTATGAGGAATTTGGAGCTTACCTCAAACATAATAGTGCCCCCCCCAAACAAACCCATTCTCCATCTTAGAAGCATAAGTCAAAATATTAGGACAGCTCACATGCCCAAAAGGAACATTGTGCTGTTTGACCGTAATTCAACTCAGCACTGTGGTAACCTGAATTGTTCTGCACTATACATTGGAAAGACCAAGAGGAGTCTCCTATAAAGAGGAGAAGGTAATATAAAGGAAGGCTGGAGGATGAAGACTGATAGTTGCTGCCGCCTCAATAATAATAATAATAATAATAATAATAATAATAATAATAATAATAA
>JAJKFI010000012.1:1260737-1302308 GCA_029204185.1 Lerista edwardsae
TAATAATAATAATAATAATAATAATAATAATAATAATAATAATAATACATGTAGTTATATACCGCCTTTCTTAAGATCACTAGATTTCTCTAATGACTGTAACTCAAGGCAGTTTACATAGGCCGACTTTTATTCACAAACCCGAAGGTTTTTACAATTTACAGAAATATTCTATCTTTCAAGAACAACACTCATACAGATCTTTCTTTCTGGATATAGCCTTCTTTCTTAGCTACCCGCCTGTCTTCTGCTGGCTGATAAGAGGCTTCCCTGCTCCCACCAGAAACGCAGCTGACTTCAGCACACTCCTCTTCCCATGAGGCAGCTGGAACTCAGCTTTTAATCAGCCGCAGTTTGCAAGGTCTGCCGCTCACAGAGACTTCCGGTAGTCTCGAGCTCACGACCTTCAGATTTTCTTGCCTGAAGATAACGGAGGCATTAACCGGCTCGGCTAAATCTTCCTTAAGAGTGGACTTTTAAATTTTAAAAAAAAAAGCTTCCTTGAAAATTCAAACTGTTAACACTCAGAAAAGGCAAGAGTAAGGTCTGCAGAATTCTAATTCCTAGAATTCCAAGACCCACCTGACATCAGGTCATGACACACTAAGTGGGTTCTGGCCCACAGTTTGAGAAACACTGGCCTAATGGATGGGCCAGCCCTACTTGCAAGAATCTTTCACTGCTGAATTGCTTAGCTTTGCTGGCCTCAAAATTCCTCTATCCTTCTTTAAATCTTGCTTTAAAAATTTCATGTTCAACTGGCATGCTTTATTCCGAATCCAGTGCATGAATATTTTGAGCAAGAAGCAATGTGACGACAAGGAAAAGAGCTTTGAATAAAGAGGCACTAGGTTGGAAAGGATTTAAAGAATGATTGGAGCCCATAGGACAGTAGCCAGAAGTGCCTTGGTTTCTATGTCATCTTGATCCAGTGATTGCTGGATGGAATGCAAATGTGTATACAGAATTCCCTTTCTTTTTCTGACCATTCCAATGAAGGCAGCTGGTACACATGAGTCTTGTCTGAAGCATACAGAAGCTTATGGAATCCTGTTATGTGTGAATGAAGCACCTAATGTGGGTGGAGAAGGGGAAAGGTGAGCTCTGAGCACGCAAAGCACAAACAATCAGGGTTACGGGCTTGAATATTTCAATCTTCTCCCCATAGTTATGAGAGCTAAAACTAATGTTTTAAAATCTAAGTTTAAAATCTAAGTTTAGAAACATTAAATTTTTAAAATCTAATGTTTTAAAAACTTTTTTAAAAATGATAAAATTTAAGATACTGTATGTAGAGTTCTAACTGCTGCACCAAATATCAGATTTCACATAGAATTACAATGAACTTTTCCTCTAGGTACTTCTAATGCCTACCGTCCTTCCAGGTACATCCAGGTAGGTACTTCTAATGTCTCCTGGTTATTACAGTGGCCCCTCCTTCCCATACACATGTTAATTATGGGCAGCCCAATCCTGAGCTGCCTGGCTCCTGGAAGAGCAACAAAATGGCTACTGTGGACCACCAGAGTCTCCACAGGGGAAGCCACAGCCCCTTCAATGGGGCTACTCCAGTCTCTGCAGGCCATTTCGCCAACAGAGACTGGAGCAGTCCCATGATAGGCATCCAAGCCCACCATGGGGAGTCAGGATGTGGTGGCAAGGGCCGTTGCCAGTCCCACCCCCTCTCGGGGCCACTCCACTTCTCCCCCACCCAGTTCTGCCCTCCACCCCTTCCCCTGCCTTTCCCTTATATCCAAGTCTTCCCTGCTGTCCCTTCCCTTCTGACTGCACTCCATCAATCCTGGAACTGAAAGGAAGGAAACCTTCTGACATGCTCTCCAATGAAGCAGAAAGAGCTAAAGGAAATTGTGATGATACACAGTAATACGTCATTGGACTAATCTTGGCCCCCATCCCAACACAGGGCAGATGCACTGTGGAGCCACCTGATTGACTGGTGGGTCTTGGGTTGGGCTGGTAGAACAGATACCAGTGGTGAGTACACTTTGGGCTCTCAATTGCTCAGCATCCATCAACCCTTTCACCCTCCCTCGACTCAACTTGAAGACTAGCTGGCAGCTCTTCAAGAGGACCAGGTAGGAATTTGTTTGCTGCCAGCAAGATTAGCTTAGCAGTTGTTGTTTTTTCACCTACCACAGACTGTTAGATGTGAGGTTAAAAGTTAGGCATTCACTCTTAGGTCAGTTTAGGCAGGAGGCATGTGGGTCTTGATAGGCAGGTTATAAGATTTGGCCTCCACTACAGGGAAAGCAAGTTCAGGGGGCAGGTTAGGACTGATCACTTGCAAGAATTGCTTGCTCAGCTCACTGAGGCTGGCTGACAAACCCCTCCCCCTGAATGGAGTATGCAAGGATGCCCAAAAGGCTTGCAGGAGGTGACTGTGCTTTCCAGCTATCTCAATCTTTTGGAGTTGGCAATAATTGGCTGGTATGGTAAATGATCCAGCCGTGCCTTAAGTCAGGTGGTTACACCCATTATAGACAGGGGGAGATTAAAGCTCCCCAATTTTAGTTGCCCGCACACCTGGGGCATCGGAGAATTATATTCCCCACTGAAGAATAAAAGGTTGTAATTTTGAAAATAAAGTGGCTCTATTTACCCCAAATATCTGCGTTATTGGGGGGGGGGGTCCTCAGGTAAACACTGATACATATATGGAAACCCTTGTGTATGTTTGAGAGTTCTTTGGATCACAACCGCTTCCTATAATTAACATCACGAAATGGCACACCTAGCTGTTTCTTGGTGTTTTTTTTTAATCTACCAGGGAACAAGCTCTTTCAATATTCTTAATATGAGGGAGCTCAACAATATATTTCCCCCTCAGGTGTTTGGATGATTCTTCCATACAAGTTTATTCAGTGTGGAAACCAGGGCAAAATTAAAGAAACTGCTTCAATAGATTAAGTGCATTGCTATAAGGCCACCCTGAACCACAAGGGAATAAGAATGAGCTTATTATACTATTAGTTTATCTAGCAGGAGTACGGGGTGGACTTCCTGTGAGCTTTGATAGGACTTTCTCCATATTTAATCGGCATAACAATAGGTTGAGAAAGCCCAGGCAGTTGTTCAAATCTGTTGTCCTCGATTTCAGTATGCTTGACTCTAACCCTAATGAACCTGTCTCAGTCAGTGAAGGGGAGAAAAAACAACACCCTACTTTACAAAATGGCTCTTTATTCCAGAAAAATACCAGTCTCTTTCTCTTTCCAGTCTTGACAGTTATCAAAAGCTTTGTTGAAAATGATTCATGAAAGATGTGATACTGTTGGTTAGTTGGAAAATGCAAACGGTCATGGCTACGAGAGGAGGGAGAAGGCTCGAACCTGGAACTTATTGTATGCAAAGCATATGTTCTACTGTTGAACTATGACGACTCATTCCCCCCACCCTATCAACTTTTGCAATCATCAGGCAGGCAGCAAATGAACAAGGTTTTCTGGCTACTATTATGGCTGGAAAGCCCAGAGCTGTCAATGGGCTTTGTATCACCCAGTGTGAGAGCTCACTGAGTCATCCCCATGACGATACAGAATAAATTACAATATCGTATACATAGCATAAATGCAGTGGCATTATTAGAGTTGGTGTAATCTCCAACTGGGTGCGGACATGTGGCGCAGTGGGTTAAACTGCTGAGCTGTGAGCTAGCTGATCGGAAGGTTGGCAGTTCAAGACTGCGCGACGGAGTAAGCTCCTGTTGCTTGTCCCAGCTCCTGCCAACCTGCAGTTCGAAAGCACATAAAAATGCAAGTAGATAAATAGGGACCACTTCAGTGGGAAGGTAACGGCGTCCCATGCGCCTTGGCGTATAGTCATGCTGGCCACATGACCACGGAAGCTTGTCCTCAGACATAGGCTCTTCGGCTGGCTCTTCGGCTTAGAAACGGAGATGAGCACCGCCCCCTACAGTCGGTCACAACTAGACCATTCGGTCATGGAGAAACCTTTACCTTTTTAATCTCCATCAGTTATTTTAATATATAACAGTACTGGTCACCCAACAAATCAGTAACCAAAAAAAAAAAAAAGTGGCCAACTTGATGACATTCACACAACGGAATACGAGTTCTGGTATTGGCTTTGATACATGGAAATGAGAGCTGACTCATACTAACACCTTATTCGTTTCCTGCTGTGCCATAACAACACTCATTGGCTCTCAGAACAATCAGTTTCATTGGTCAGTTTGGAAGACACAGTAACTAAAGTCTGCATGTGAATGAGTCATGATGGTTCTCCTCAGTGTAATATCTCTGGACATGGTCTGAAGGCTCCCTTCCCCACCAATACAGCCTCCTTGCCGAAGTTAAGCAGATGTTGCTCTGCACAGTGCCCATATATGCAATTTGAAGACAAAAGCAAGGCAGGCTATAAATAAGGAAACCCCGTATTCAGTGACCAGTGGAGGAAAGTTGGCAGGCAGATATCCTCTTCCATTTGCAGGAGACAGTGTTCTGATTAAATGAATGGGAAATCCCACAAATGCATGGATTTGTTGGGAGGCAGCAGCTCTATGGGCTCTAGATGTGCCCCTCACCATACTCAGGGCTCTAGATCAAGCAAGATTGTTTTGCAGAACTACAAAACACAACCAGTTGTTAAAAAGGATTATCGTTCTGCTTTTACAAAAACCTACGTACTTTATTACAGCACTAACATTAGCAAAAATTGCATCTAGGCTATAATTCAGTAAAACCCTTTTTTTTACAAAATCCCTTCAGGAAATGAGTATCTTACACATTAACATTGGACTTTTCCACATGTTTTGAATCCACGGTTGGTACCAGCCTGACATTGATGTAAAGCCTTGGATAATGGTTTTCGCACACTAAGCACAAATTTACATGATGGGAAGCGCTTTCCCCATTACAGCTGGCATTAAGAGACCAGATCCATCTCCTTGACAATTTTTGTCACTTCCCTCCCTGTTCTTCTTTCTCACAGTTCCAGGGAACTTCAGGGAGTGATGATCCTTCATTTCCCTGTCATCTAGAACGGATGATTTAGTTTGACACCAAAACTCAAGTTTGGGAGGCAGGAGTTTATTGTGATGTAAAATAATTCAAAGTACCACAATTATTAAGCTTTGTCAAACAGGGGCCCGTTCTTGTGATTGCAGTGCCCACATTTCCCCCCTCCAGTGGATCAAGTCTCACCTTTAAACATGTGTTTTAGATTACATAAACATATATTTTTATTATGTTGCATCGAAGCGAGGGCAGTCTGGGATACAGAGTTTCTCAGCAACAAGAAGTCTGGCTTGTCTGCGCAATGTTTCTCTATTATGTGTATGGGGGGCAGGAGAGACAAGGGGCAATGCTTTTGTCAAGATGATGAATCATACACATTTTCAGAGAATTCTATACTAAAATGAATCATTACTTATAACCTTTAGCAGGCTAAAAGAAGGGGGGAAATCTGTCGAAGTGGTGAGAAAGAAAGTAGTAATTTCCTAATATACACTATATTTAGTCACTTCCTTTCCTTTGACGCTCAGCTGCTGTGAAAGTCTTTACCAATGAGTGGACTTCGATGTTGGGGTTGGAGGCGACAAGCAAATACCTTGTTTATGTCAACTGCCAACCGAATTGTGCTGGGGAATCAGATCCCAGTTCACACAGCATATGCCAGGGCATTGTGCCACATCTGTTCTCCTGGTGGAGAATATTGGGGGGGGGGGGCAGTTTCCAGTGGAAAGGGTGATGGATGCTCTGTGTCTATGTCTAGTCCTATTGAAACCAGTGTGGACTGCAGGTTGAAATAGAGATGCACAACATGCCCCAAAACACATCTACTCGGAAGTAAGCCCTACTGAGTTCAATGGGGACTTAATGCCAGGCATGTGTGTATAGCATTGAAGACAGAGGGAGTTTTCCAAAACAACAAACAAAGCATTACTCTTCCTAGTAGCTTCTAACAGAATTTGCCCATTGGCAACTGGGAATGTCTCCTGGTATTCCTCCATGCGTAAGATTTTCCCCGTAGGATTTCTCGGTGCTGATCAGTTACATGCCGCGATTTGACCATGGGGGTTTGAGCCCCTGATCCCGATAGTAGAACATCTATCCATTGAACAATATGGCAGTAATATTGTGTGAATGGATGTATGTCCCTTGAGGCAGAATTTTGGATTATGTTTCCTTCCAACTCCTTCTGTCAATAAAGAATTGAGCACATATCCCTTTCGCTTCTTTCATATGCAGCACTGAGAGGACAGCTGGGTTTTCCCCTTCCTCTCCCAAAGCCGGGACTACTTAATTCTCTTCACATCCCTCCATCCTCCTCCACCAAATCATATTCAAAACCAGATAGTATTAAAGTGGTTGCATTCTGCACATCGCCTTGCGTTTGCTATTCGCTCCACTGGTTCCCCCTGCGTAGGTCTGTTTGACATTTTTAGCAGCTTGTTTGGCTATCGAGCGTAATTTTCATTTGCCCTTCATCACACATTGAGCACAAGACTGGCAGCAATGTTCACAACCTAACACTCATGCTCTTGAAGGGCATGGTTCAATGGCATTCAAATCTTTGTCAAACAAGCTCCACTCCCGCTAGGTAAAATCCATGCACTTTATGAAGGCCAGAAGACGCCGCGAAATGATCAACAACCTGGCGTGCTTCATGTTTGCACTTTGAGGCTCATGGCTCATACTGAAGGCTGACCTAGTTTAATGTAGTGAAAAACAGCAATACAGTCTGAGGGAAAGTTAGACATCAAGAGTTGCCTTAAGCAGAGCCACACCATCGCTTCATAGAGCCCCGTTACTGTCTCTCAGAGTGACAGCAACTCACCAAAGTCCTATGCAGTGGGATTTTCCCCAGGATTCAGACTAAGCTTCGGCAACTGCCATACAAAACATGTATTCTCTTAATTTTAGAACTGGCACCCACCCAAATTTTTGGCCTGAATGTACGGAGGCAAATATCAGGTCATCTTGGCGCAAGCAAGACTCAAACCTGTGTGTCTGAAATGTTTATGGAGCATTCCTGCCCACTGGCTGACGGTGCAGGGGTCATGTGCTTTGTGCCGCACGAAATCACTACTAGTACTGGAGCTCAGTAATACAGCAACTCCGGCTTATGTCTCTGACAGCACAATCCAATACCTGTCTACTCAGAAGTAAGTTCCATTGTATTCAATGGGACCTACTCCCAGGAAAGTGCACATAGGGTTGCAACCTTAGTATCTAGCAGTGGCATCACTAGGATTGGTGTCACTCAGTATGGAGGAGAAGAGATGACGTGGGGAAGGGGAGGGCAGCAGTGGCTGGAAGTCTCTGGAGCCCATGTCTATTGGGCTTCTCAATGCAGAGGTCACCAGGTAGATATAGCTTTTTGGTTGGAGTTGGGCCAACTCCTTTTGATCCAAAGGGTCAAGTCTACCTATTTGGGGGCAGAGCAAGGCTCCCCCTACCCACAGGCACAGCAGCCGTATCCATGATCGAGACCCCCACCCCTGCCATCTGTTGCAGCAGAGGAGGCTCCAGAGCCCCCATTTACCAGGCTTCCCATGTGAAGCCCTGGTCTACCTGCCCAGTAGACCTGCCCAGTCTTTTGCTCCACTCTCCTCCTTTGGCATCACCCCCCCCAATGGTGTCACCCAGTGCAGTCCACACTCTAAAGATGCCAATGTGTCTCAGTATGTTCTTGTGCTCAGCCATGATTCTGAGACTGAAGATAGGTGTAAAGGATGGATCTGCTGTTGTATCTTCTACTCTCTCTGTGCCGCGGAAGAATGGAGCAGATTCAGATAGAGAAGGGAGGTGAAGAGTAAGCAGAGAGGTGCGCACAAAAGGAGGTGGTCCTTACAATATCCTGGCCCAGACAATCTGAGGCCTTGAACATGGAAGTACTAGTACTTCCACCTGGGTTCAAAACCAGTTTGGAAGCCAGTGAAAATGATATCATATTGTGCCAGGTCATACTCTAGCAGTTCCATTTTGACCCAGCTGACGTTTCTGCACACTCTTCATAGGCTGTTCTACTTAGAGAGTATTGCAGTAATCAAAGCTGGGGGTAATCAAGGCATATTTGATAGTGGCTCAATTTGACTTCTCCGGAAAGGGCACAACTGGAAAAGGCACAACTGGGCAAAGTGCTCCTGGCTTCACCACCATCTCAACACCCAAGTACTCCCAAGCTGTGGATCAGACTTCCAAAGGGGAGTGCAATCCTATCCGAAACACCTGACCCCAGCTCAGCTGTTCTGCTGACCATCAGTACTTCTATCTTGCCTGGATTAAACTTCAGTTTCTTAACCCATTTTCAGTCCCTGGGCAGTGATCTCAGATAGCAATTCAGGGCTTCCATATTGTCCCTTGAATTTGATGGCAGGAGGAATAATGCTGAGTGGCATCAGCTTATAGATAGCATCACCCCCAAAATCCCTGGACAGCCTCCCTCACTAGAGTGACCATGGCAGTCTTCGTCTCAAAACCAGGTCAGAAATCAGATTGAAAAGGACTGGCTTTGACTGCAACTGTGTGTCAGCTGTCAAATATGATTGAAGAATGATTGCTAAATGTCAGATGCTGCCAACTGTTGATGGCTCCGGCACTTTTTTTTAATGTCAAACGCTAATGCAGAAGGTGAAATAGTCAGCAAATATCCATACATTCAGGGCAATAGAGACACTTCTCTGTCAAAATGTTCAGAAATGAATTTTGGAAGGCATTTTTACAGCTTCTTTCAATGTAAGGCCACTTGCTCTAGACCAGTGTTTCTCAAACTGTGGCTCGGGACCCACTTGCTGGGTCACAGCCTGATGTCAGGTGGGTCACAGAAAGCTGGGAGTTGCTATCTTGAAACTGCAGACCTTACTCTTGTTATATTACTTTTGTGAATGTTAACAGTTGGAATTTTCAAGTGAGATTTTTTTAAAAAATTGTTTTTATTTCAGTTCTTTTAGAAAATTTTTTTGTCCTAATCTTGCTTTATGTCAGGGATGTTTCATGGTTGTACAATTGCTATAGTCCAAGAATACCAATTTGCATTCCAGGAGTGTCATTTGCTTATGTCACAATGATGGCATTTCCTGCCTGATGATATCACTTCCAGATTAATGGCATCACTTCTGGTGGGTCATAACATGACTGCCATGCTAAAAGTGGGTCCTGATCTAAAATGGTTGAGAACCACTGTTCTAGGCTTTATATGCAATATGTACAACAAAGTGTTCGCCAAAGAAGAAACCAGAAGTTGTAGCTGAAACCCTCGGCATGCAAAGTGTATGCACAAAGCCACTCCCCATAATAATATGTTGGCATCCAAAACAAACTCCTTCCTTCTACGTTCAGCACTTTATTTCTTCATGTGCAGCTACATACCAAAATGTATATGAAAGCTACCAGTCTCCTATGGTAGAAATGTACGGTATATTCATATGTAAATGAGAGTGCAATCCTAAACTGGATTTAAACTGGCATAAGCTAAGCCAGCAAAGGTTGGCCGGCACAAGGGCCACCATAAAGCGTTTTTTGACTACTCTCGGAGTCAGGGAGGATGGCTGTGTGCTGGCCTCTCTGACTCTGAGAATAGTCCAAACAGACTTTACGGTGTCCCTTGTGCTAAGCCAAACTTTGCTGTCTTAGCTTATGCCGGCCTAACTCAATGTAGCATTGCGCCCTGACAGCACAATTATATAGTGCGTGCAGTGCTGGCACAACGGGGTTGAGCCGGCGCTGCGTGCTTAGCGCTGATGCGGGGGCACCGATCGGCTGTAGCACCCACGCAGCGCCTCCCTTGCATCGGCCGAAGCCAGTCAGTGCAAGGGAGGCGCCATGACAGTGCGCCCCGGGGATTGGCAGGAGGAGGGCGGAATGTGGGCGGGACGAGGGTGGGCCTCAGATTCGGCCATAAGGATCCTAGGCCCGTTGGAGAGGCTGCGCGGCCCCAATTTGGGCCACGCGGTCTCCTCGGATCTGCGCCCGCTCTTTAGCAGGCGCAGATCTGAGGAGCGCATTGGGGAAGCTGGAACCTCCCCTACGGTAAGGGAATGAATGTTCCCTTGCCACAAGGAGGCTCCAGCCTCCCCAACCCAGTGTTGGATATGGTGCTGGCCGGCCGGTCGGCCTTGCCGTTCTGGCACTTGGTAGGATTGCACCCTGAATCTCACTCCCTGTGGGGACTTTGTTTATCAAAGATCATACCTCAGTGGGAATTTTCATATGAACCCATATTTATCACATTTACAGCAAATGGCTACATGTAGAGAAACTCACAGTAATTTCAAACACATTATTGAATCAGAGTTCACATCTTGACGAATTTCCAGGATAAGAACATGAATCTGGAAGTCCCTTTACAGCCACAAATCCTCGTGTCTAAATTTACAGAGGTCTCTGTCCTATTATTTGCTTCCTTGTTTTCAAATTCAGTCCTTACGCTGTTTATGGCAACAAAGTGTCTGCTGACATTAGTCCCAACTTGCACAACAAATCCAATGAAGTCTTGAGTTGTTGAAGTGAATTGAATGGAGAAGTTGTCAAAGTGTATTTATTCAAAGCTGCCATTCTCAAATTATGCACATAATGTGCATATGCATCCATGGAAACGAAGATTCGCATCAAGGGAATTTGAAATGCTAGTGTTTAAGTCTGAAGGTGCCTGGTTTGAGACTTCATTTGTACATGAAGACAAACTCTGACAAAAATCACATTGAAAACTATATTGTTCTGAAGCTGGACATGCTTGTTAATCCAATTTCTCTCCTGCCAGGGGCTATACCTTGCTATACCTCAATACTAGTGATAGTACCCCAGAACATTAGGGCCAACATACAGTTTAGAACTTGTGAGGTAAGAGCCACTTGGGGAGTGATTTGGAGCACAGAAACAAGATAGGAAAGGATCAAACTTTTCTTCCCTTTTCTAGTGGTTTTCTGCCCTGAATCCCCAAGCAAATAACCATGGTTGCCCCTCAAATAATGGAAGAAGACTATGAATGGAAGAAGACTAGTACCCCAATTCTCACCACTACTTTTGGCAGTGGAACATTAGCTCTGTCTGTGTGCACAGTTGCAAAAGTGCTGGAAAGCACTAGCCGGCATGAAAATCAGAGCCTTCTCGCACATGTTACTGGCTACATGGAGGCTCACAGGAGGGGGTAGGTCTGGCGCAGGGGTGGGTGTGGGCAAGGGCTGGAATTGGGCTGGGATGAGTGGATTGGACCCAGGAGGGGGAGTAGGATCAATGGTGCCATTGTGTGCCATATCCTTCTTGGGCCTGATCTGCCGACATGAATCAGCTTGGACTTGTGCCCACTATATAAGTGGCACAGGTTCTAATTGATCCATTACAGTTGCTGGGGCTTACCCTGTTCCCTTACCCTGTTCCCTTACCCTGTTCCCTTACCTCAAGGAACACTCCAGCAGCCAACATTCCTTTCAATTCCTGGAATGCCATTGCTGTGCGGGAATTTACAGTGGATTGGGCTGCCCCTTGCCTAAGCATGCAGTCCTGATTTCCCACTAAAGAAAAGAGAGCGTTCACATCTTTGGATAATAGAAAACTCAAGGCTGCAATCCTATGAAAAACTTACTTAGGGGTAAATCACGAGTTACTGAAAGCAGGTGACTTCGATTTCTGCTTTTTTTCATGAATAACTTTCAATATAATTTAAAAAAAGTAGTCTAAAGGCATCAAAGAGCTAAAACCTCCCTAAACCCACCATGGTGGTTTCACACAATTTAACCCCCGATGTGCTATACAGAAGTAAACAAAGGGCCATGTTACGCGTTTTTGATAGTGTGTGCTTTGGCCCTTAGAGGAAGTCCAATTTGATGTTACTAAGTATTGGGTATCCCAGTTATGGTAATTATGGCAGTTTTAGGGAAAACAGTTCCAACTACCAATGACTGCTATTGAACACCTCCCTGTAACTGTCATACCAACTACCATTCAACTACTACTGTAGCTTAATGACTATTGATAAATAATTACTTTAATTCATTAAACAAGAGATATTTGTATTTAAATACAGTTCAATATCCATTTTATTTTGTATAAAAGCCAACAGGAATACCAAATCAATCATTAGGAAGAACGCAGACATCCCTGCAATTGTCAGTAGAGGGTGTGGCTCTTCCATTCCTTTAGCTGGCTGCTATGAACATCTAAGTATGTGAGCAGAAATAAAAAAAATAAAAATGCCCACAAAACCAGCCCAGGGTCTGCCAGACTCCTCAATGCCATTCCCCTTCCCCATCTACTACTGCCACCGCTCTCACTGCTACTCCCACCCTCCTTGGAACTGAAAAGGAAGAAGGGAATGGAGTTCAAAATGTGGTGGTGAGGTGGCCTTGCTCATTTCTCTTATGCTCCATGTCTGCCTTCCTTTTTAATCCAGAAAAAGCAGGAACAGAGATGAAGATGGTGGTGGTGGTGGTGGTGGTGGAAGAGGAGGCAGAAGAGGGCAGAAGTGAGACATCTGTCACCTGAAGTGACCATCTCAGAGTCTGCCAGACTGCCCAGAGACACTGAGAGGAATTTTATAAGGGGGTACAAAGTTCCTTTTGGGCCCTTCCATTTCCCCTTCAATTGTGAATTTGACTCCTGGGCCCCCTTTGGCTCCCAGTTCTTCTTTTTGACCCTGGGCCCAGGTACGATGTATCACCTGCACACATACCCCTCTCAGAGGCCCTGAATTTGCCTCATGGGCAGGCTAAATTCTGAACTCTAAAACACCATCACATCTCACTTTAGTGTCAGCTTTTACTTCACAAAGACCGCCATCCAGCCGCTGAAGTCATGATTCCCCCTTTATCGAGGGCCTGTCCTCCTCTCTTCTCAAGCAGAAAATAAGTCCTGTAATTGCTGAGAGTATTGATCATATATTTGACGCTCTCTCAGGTCTCTAGGTGTAGGCAAGAAATGTAAAATTTCTAAAAAACGTTTCAATATTTAGGCTTCCAAAACATTTCATTAATATTGCTCAGTCATTAATGTTGCTGCATGTTTGTGGTATTCAGGTAAGGCTTAGCTACAGAAGCTGAAATATGGAAAATTAAAGATTGCCTTGAGCTTTGCCTGACTTTGAAGAAAAAAAGGAGAAAATAATAACATGCTGGAATAGATTTTCCTTCCAACATATTTTTGAATCTATTAACTTTCCACTAAAATCTATAAACTATTCATTAAAAGTATTTTCTTGAATCCAAACCCATTCTATTCCTATGAGGCTTTTTTTTTTCTTTTTGCTCAAACCATTATTTTCACAATGAAATACACTTGTCTAAGCTCAATACACATTTACAGTAACTGCCAAGTTGTCACTCAAAACCACTGAATATTAATGTTTGCCTTTCTTTGAACTAATGCATATTAATTGAGAGTGGCATTTTACAACTACAGAAGGCACTGAAACCCAAAGCAATTATTGTTCATTTTATAACTGGTGTTTGCTGTCATATTTTTGCACTGAAAAAGGAGATCTGTAATCCGGTGATAAGAGAACACCTCTCAGGTAATATGCTAATGTTTTCTTATGTGTCGGTCATTATTATGTGCAAAAGCAACCAAAAACAACTTCCAAAACCATGACGTGAGAGTTTATTTAGAAACTGTCATTATTCCTTAAAGTGATAGATCACAGGGTTGTTTGTAGGTAAGGCAGATTATAA
The DNA here is from genome assembly GCA_029204185.1 of Lerista edwardsae. NCBI lineage: Eukaryota > Metazoa > Chordata > Lepidosauria > Squamata > Scincidae > Lerista > Lerista edwardsae. The sequence goes on from JAJKFI010000012.1 coordinate 1,274,383, forward strand.
ACAATAGCAGCACAATGGAGCCACAGGGAAGCACATTTTCGTTCCCGTTGTGTTTAATGAGAGCATCATGCTTGGGATGAGTTCTTTTCCACTGAAATTAATTTGATTTAAAAATGGTTTCACCTTTGGCTGGATCATGCCCTTACACAACAGAATAACTCAATGTTCTGAATGGTAATGTTGTGAATGGTAATGAACTCTCTTCAGAGGTGTTGCTCTAAAGAATGTTTTGAATATAAGCAAGAAGGAATGGATTGATTCAATGGGAAATATCCCTGAGAGTGTGGTGCTGCAAGACATAATATATGCTAATACTTTCTTCTTTTCCATGCAGGTAGCCCCAACCGTATCTGGCTATATGCTAGCATGATCAAATGTGGTATGCGAAGCAGAAAATCTGAGGAATTATTGTCAGCGATGTTTGTGCAGATATGTTGTGGGAACTGCAAAGTGCAGGAACTTGTTATGACCTGCCTCCCCTCAACCATGTTCTTATAGCCACCAAGACAATGCACCAACAGAAAAAAAATAACCTTAAATGTCTTCATTAGAAAGTCTTTTTTCCTGCCATGTATTCCTTTTTTTTTTTTTGAAATTCATTATATTTCAACTCAGGATGCAGGCCACTTCATCCAAAACTCTTGGAGCGGGTTTGCAATAGCATAAAACAAGTTTTATGCAAGTCAAGAGAGTGTTCAAGAGGTCCAATGGTCCAATCCTATCTCTTCCCCCGCCAATGCAGCCATGCTGCTGGAGCACGTGCTGCATCCTTTGAGTGTGTGTGTGTGTGGGGGGGGGGGGGGCCAGCCTTGAAGGACTTCTCTGGGTAAGGGAACATTTGTTCCTTTTTTCCAAGGGTAGGCCTCTGAACCTCAGACAGGTCTGCTCATAGCTGCTCCAGCAAAATCACTGCTCCATGACCACTTCTCACTTCTTGCCTGAAGTCTCTAGAAATGCCAGCCCAATTTCAGATAATCTACAATAATCAAGAATCCATATAATCCACAAGTCTCCTTTATTTTGCTCAGCTTTATATAACGTTTCCCTACTGTCAGAAAAATTTTGCAGAAAAATATTGGTGTGGGTTAGCATAGACATTTCAGGCCAGATATTATTATTATTATTATTATTATTATTATCATTATTATTAATTAGATTTATATCCCGCCTTTTTGCCCGAAGGCACCCAAGGCGGCATTACACATAAAATATAGAAATTTAACATTAAAAAACCATTTAAAAAACAATATTAAAACAATACAATAAAACAAAATAAAAACAAAGCAATAAAATTTAAAAACAAGAAGCCCTGTGGATCATACAGTATAAAATATAACAAACCAGCCAGCCAGCCTGTCAACAATTAAAAGCTTTTTGAAATAAAAAATATGATATGATAAACAAAATATGATATGATAAAATTCTTTAAATTCTGCCTTTATGCAGTTTGTAGATAAACACCCCCATGTGATTAACATTGGCATGGCCACCAATTTTCACTATGGAAAGCTTTTCAATTTCAGTGCTAGAAAATTTGTGAGTCACCCTGTAGGAGGTGCATTTCTGCAGACATCAGTCATAGCAGAATTACAAAGATTTGATCTTTGTCATTGAAAATATCTGTTAAAAAGGCACATGAAAACTCAACCTAAGTTGCATTTAGTTCAGTATGTGGGGAAACTTGTCTTTGTGGATTTGCAACCTTTTTTTTCTCCACAATGGGCAGGAACAAAATAGCCTTAAAATATAGAATAAGGGAACAGAGGTGATAACTGACAATTGAGCTAGATTCTCAATTGTCAGTTATTACCTCTATTCCCTTATTCTATATCCCTTTTGTATATCCCTAATTTATATCCCTTTTGCAAAGAAATGATTGTCAGTGAAGGCACCTTTTAATCTTCTAATAGCCCAAACCTATATAAATCTCAACGTGGCAATAAAGCAGTGCTTGCATAGCTTCTGCTATAATATGTGGCCGTTTTTTGGATGCCAGAAGTCTCCTTGGGGTAAGGCAGGGGTCAGGGAACTTTTTTACCTTTTACCCCAAAATATATTTAGATATGCCAACGTTACCCCCCCCCCGCCAGAACAAAAGAAAAAAAATTACATACTGGAACCCATTGCTTTTTACCTGATTAATTAATGAGCTTAATTAATGCTATGTAAATATGAAGTTGTAAAGGGCGGAGCAAAATGAACAAAACGGAGCCAGCCGGCCAGCGACGGAACCGGAATGGGGGTAATGGACGGTCGCACTGCCAAGACACAGCCGGGCATGCATATAGATTCATATGCATGCCCGGCTGTGTCTCAGCAGCGCGACCGTCCATTACCCCCAGGAATTTCATTTTTACCCCATTTGGGGTAATTTACCCCTGTTCCCTGACCACTGGGGTAAGGGGACTTGCTCTTGGATAAGCCTCAGCAGCCTCAATGTGTCAGCGATTTTGCTGGTGCAAGTCCACTTTGATCTGTGCAAGTGGATGGTCCAAGAAGGGAGTTTGGATACAAATGTGCTCACACCACCAATCCTACCCCCTTCCAGGCCCACTCCATCCAACTTCACCCCAACACCATTGAAAATTATAGGACTTTAGTTTTGAGAATTAAAAAAACAACCCACCATTTCACTGAAAAAGTAAACACTGAATGGCCATACTGTGTTTAGAGTCTTCACTGAATCAGCTTAGAAGAAACATTTATGTTAAACTGTTCCTGGAAATTCTGGCTCTATTACATGTTAAACAAATGTAATTACCTATTCAAAACTCTGTCACATCTCGTCCAAGAAATCTAAAAATAACAAATCATGTGCCATTTGGAGATGATGTTTTCTTCTTCAGTGTTGTGTTGTTCTCCCATGAACCATAAGAGGTGGCTTAAAACTGACATCTGTGAAATGCACATTTCTAGTCGCCCTGTGCCTCAAATGGAATGACTAAACAATTATACAATCAAATCCAATGCATCTTCCAAAACACCATGTCGATTTCTCTCGCAGCCACAGGACGGGAAAGAACCCATTTGATGTTTTCAGCAGGATGGATAGTTTCCTTGGAATTGCTTATATTATTATCCATGGGGGGGGGGAAACAAATGTTGGTGCTTTATAGCGACATCTCTTGCTACGGAAGCTGGTCTAGTAAAATGTCACGTTATACCTGAAGCCCGTTTATTTTTATAGATTTTGTATCTGCCTGTGCAATAGACTCCTTTTTAAACTCTACCTTGGTAGTTACTTACATCATTATTTAATGTTACATGCGGCTGAGGTGACACAAGTTCTCCGATTCATTCTATATTTTATACATGTTGTAAAAGGAATTAGGGAACTGTAACTCCTCTCTTTTCAATAGGAAGTGGGACTTTTGGGTCTACTTAAATGAAAGATTTTTGAAGGCATTCGAAAGCTGTATGAAAATGAAGCTATATGAAAATAAAATCCACATTAGCTGTTTTGCAGAAGAATCCACCAAGTTGAATTTTCAGGGTGGCTTATTCTGCAGATGTAAAAGGGATCCAATTGATTCCAAGCAAAAGTGGGTTCTTAATTAACATCTGCTGGGTTTGCCATAATACCAGGCCTGCACTGAGGTTTTTAGGGCCCAATCCTATCTAGCCCAGCGTCAGTGGTAGCAAGATAGGATGGTGGGTATTGCCTCCAGTCGGCAGCAAGGCTTTTCAGGGTAGGAGGGAAGCAAGGGAAAGGAGTAGAGTGGGATGAACTAGGCAGGGTGGCCTGGAGGGGTGGGGGTGGGGGTGGGGACAGTGGCAGAGTCTGATGCTGAATCCTGAACCCCTTCCAGGCCACAGAGGTCCCTATGGGCCTCCTTGGCCTCCACAGATCTCCTTGGTTCCATGCCCACTCAATAGTGGGCACAGATCCAAACAGACCTATTGGGAGACCTGTGGAGGCCAAGGAGGCCTCCATATATGGAGCTTTGGAACCTCCAATCCTGTTTTGAAGGACATAAAAAATTGGCTGCTAAAATTCCACACAATCCAGAAATTGAGATAAGTTTGGGACTGACAGAAATTGACAGAATTTGTGTTGACTTTTCTGGGGAACCTGGAAGATAGCGTAAGTTCACTTTAGGATGTATCTTTCCATGCCCATTTCACTTCCATCATTCAACATCCTCACTAAACAAACCCCTTTCATACTATCCATGGGAAACCTACCGCTTAGGGGCGGAACAAGTGAACTCAATCCCACTCCCTTTCACACATTCAGTATATGTGCATACTGAACAAGTGAACAAACCTTTTGATTTGTACCATTCCTGGTTTGGGGGAGTTCTCTTTAAAGATTTATATTGGTCAGCATAGGGCTTGGGCAAAATCCTTCCATTGTTGTTGCCCCATGTGTAGGAGGTAAAATTGATTTAAAATACTATGATGTTTCAGGAGTTTAGAAGTACAAAATCAACCCCAGGTCACAGCAGAAGTATCTTTTCAGCAAGTCACCACCACAAAACATAAGCAGTGGCAAAGACAGGTAAAAGGGAGCAAGTAATTTTGAAGCTTATTCGTTTCCAACCCCCTTCTCTCAATTTCAAACCAAATATTCCCTGAGGAGAATATTCACCTCAACCCTAGGTCTGCTACACGCCTACACTTAGACTATTTTATATAGGGCTGGCAAGTCAGAAGTATCCATAAACTGGATATTTCTGAGCAGGGCTGGCCTTAGGATCTGTAGGGCCCAATGCAAATCACTTTTGTGGGACCCCCCAACACTCATTAAGATGGACAATTTCAAGCCAGTCGGACCCAGGGGCAGACGTCAGGGATGGCTATCCTGTGGCAATGCTCCCCTCGTCACAATCTCCTCATGATACCTCAGCATGGAAGATTCCATGCCCAAGCATCAGCTGTAGAGAGAAGTGCTGGCTACGGCTCAGGCTGCTCTGCTCATTTCCCCAGTGCTGGGCCCAACCAGGAGTGGGGCTGAATTTGGCCTAAGGCTGGCAGAGGCATAGGAAAGGTGCTACAGAGGGTGGTGAGCGCAGTGGGCTCTGGCTGTGGCAGGGCGCAGCAACACAGAAAAACTCACATGCTTTTCATCCCTCCTGCCCCCTTGTGCTCAGATCGCTCCTAAATGGAGTGATTACAGGCACAGGGAGTTGTGACAATGCACGGGGTGAGGCGATGCACGGGGTGAGGCTGCCACACTGTGGGGCATGGTGACGTTGCCCCGCACCAGGTGCACTGCGAGCTGAGAACGCCTCTGAAGGTCGACCCTGCTTCTGAGGTGGGTCCCGGGGCAGATCTGCTAGAAATGGCGCCCATGGCATCCAATGAAAATGCACCCCAGGGGCACATACATCATGACGTTACGACATTGTGACATCATGACGTTGCGCCCCCTCTAAGAAGCGCGTTTTGTTTGCTCCCGCCGGCCCTTTAAGGCCAGCGGGAATGAACAGAACGCGGCTGGGGTGCCGCGTTCTGTTTGCTCCTGCTGGCCTTAAAGGGCCAGCGGGAGTGAACAGAATGCGGCGCTGCCCAGCGCCCCGCCCCCGCCTTGAGAAGCGGGAGGGGGTGCCAGGCGGCAGCGCGTTCTCCTCGCTCCAGCTGGCTCTTTGAGGCCAGCCGGAGCGAGGAGAACACGGCGCAGGGCCTGGGCGGGCCACGGGCACCATTTTGGGGGCGGGGACACCATGGTTATGGTGCCCTCACCCAAGATGGCGCCCAGGGCTCGTGCCCCCCTTGCCCCCCCCCCAGATCTGCAACTGGTGGGTCCTGATGAAGTTACAAAACTTCCAATGCTTGAAAATGGAGGGGGGAAAACTTGGAGTAGAGCTCTGGACTGAAGGGGGAAGAAAACCTTAATGATAAAGGAGTGAAAAGCCCAGGAGAAGTCCCAAAATGGTATAAATAAACTTTCTGACCTGAGGGGTCAGAAAATGCTTGAGAAACATGGTCAGTTTGGGCAAACTGGCAATTCCTTTTTATACACTGTCTTATTTTGATATTTTCCTTTGATCTGCATCACTTCAAACCATCTACTTCAACTTGACAGTTTGTCACAATTGCTAGTTGCTAGGGCCTGATTTTCGAAAGAAGACGCCTATGCAGCTATGCATGATGCAGGCTACATTTTCATGAAAAGGAACCACCCCCCTTACCAATTAGTTTCTTTCCTGCTAGTCATAACTAAAAAAACAATTCTCACTTGATATATTTCCTACCATCGAAGAAATGGGACTTCTTCCTAGAGCCATTTCCCAGCCATACCCTTCAACTGATTGGCAGAACCCCCAATTACTGTTACATCAACAAGGCAGGGAAAAGAGTTACAATTTTTTTTTCCAAATAAAGAAAAACTTTTAAAACTGATTAAAGTGAAACCTGTACATCATTCAACTTTCTAGAAAATTTAAAAGATTTACACTCACTGTTTGGAGCAAGAACATTTTCGCTTGCAGCTGTCAAAACAAGCTGTCAGTTCAATTATCGGGAATGACTATTCGTTATTTTTTTTTAATAAAGTTTCAGCTACTTTCCACTGCCTTTGAATGAATGAAATGTCCCTGCACATGGTTTGAATATGCATTTCACAGCACCTATGAAATGACGCAAGTGCATGGAAGTTGTTTCTTTGATTTTATTATAAAATGCTTTACAATTTCTGTAATCTGTGGCATAGCATTGTCTTCATTTTGGGGCATAGGCTGTTGCAATATCTTTTTTTTCCCCCCATCACTTACATCTTTTGCCATAAATCTAAAACTAAAACCAGGAGCTGGGATACACTATGATTGTTACAAGAAGTTAGCTTATCTTGATAGGGTTTTTAATCCTCAGTAATGGAAATGTTACAACCAAATCTTCATTACTTGGCTTTTTTCTGGAAACATGTAGCTGACAGCGTTTGAAGGAATGAGCATTTTGAGGATCTGAGAGTGCTGGTAATTTATCCCATTCCCATTCTGATACACCAGTTATTTCCAAGCTCTAGCACAACTGCCTCCACAATAAAGCAGGTATTCCTTGGAACAAATCTCACTGACAGGAGGAAAATATTCTGGCAGTACAATCTGATGGATGTTTTTTCATGCTAGTTAAAGCACAATCCTATCTACCCAGTCCGCCAGTCCTCCAGCCCTTCCTATAAGGGGGGCCAAAACATTAAGTGTTGCAGGAGCCTGAGCTCCTGTGTAATCCGGCCCCACCCCCTACCCCTCAGAGACATTCTTGGCTTGGAGAGCTGCCTGGAGGCTTTGCTGTCTGAGCCATGAATGGCTCTGGAGTAGAGGGGGAAGGGCTGCTCTACACAGGAGCCCAGGCTCCTACAACACTTTGTCCTCCTTGTAGGAATGCCCCTGGGTCCCTGTGAACATAAGAACATAAGAACATAAGAAGAGCCCTGCTGGATCAGGCCAAAGGCCCATCTAGTCCAGCTTCCTGTATCTCACAGCGGCCCACCAGGTGCCCCAGGGAGGCATGAGACAACAAGATGCTCGCATCCTGTTGCCACTCCCTTGCACCCGGTACCAGTAGCCCAACACCTGTGGACTGTGCTGACCTAGAGTGTCAAAAATGTGCCTTAAAGACTCAAGAGTAAGCAGCGCCGCTGTGAAGGCCTTTGCCATCCTGCTGATATTGCACCCAAAGCCCAGGCCACTGGTGGAGGTAGAACAGTGCCAAGCAGCATGGGGGCTCGGAGAGGGCTACAGGAGGGTTTTCCGGAAGCAGGGAGCTGCTGTTTTCAGATGGGGAGGTCAAAATTTGGGGTGGGAAGGCCAGGGAGGAGGAGGCAGGATAAGCAGAGGAGGCTCAGCCATATGCTAACTCCTTTCCTGGGCATGGCAGCCACACACAGGGCTACCCAGATTTGCGCCAGCAATATAGGCTGCAGTCCTATCTATACTTACCTGGGACTAAGCCCCATTGACTATAATGAAACTTGCTTCTGAGTAGACAGGCATGGGATTGAGCTTTTAGCTGCTGCAGATCCAAGTAGCGCCACTGGCATTCTGGAGCATTACTTAGGTTAAGAGGAGACCTCCAGCCTGCTCCTTACCAGTGCCGGATACAGCGGAGGCCATGTGGCCATGCTGTGCCAGCACAGGTCAGGACTGGGCTGCCCCCCCCCCAATGAATCTTCCCTGGTTTGAATTTCATTTCTGCCATGAGCTCACTGGATGGCAGGCAAGCCACTTCCACTCAGTCTCAGCTTGCCATCTGCAACATGGGGCTAATAATGCTCCCCTTACTGGATTCTTGTTGTAAGGATTACAAGATAATATGTTGTCTGAATACTCAAAAGCGCTATGCAAATGCTTATTATTTGGAAGAAAGTTCTACTACATCAAAAAGTGGTTATTTCCTGGTAGAGAATTCCCCGATTAGAATTCCATCGATAGTTTTCCATGGCCTCCCCATATGTACATATAATCAATAGTTAGCATTTGTATAACACTTCCAAGTGTGCAGAGCACTCCACCTGTATTATCTTAACGATTCTGTAAAGTAATTCTGTCCCTACAGCAATGTTTGCCTATGAGTTTATGGCACACAGGCGAGATTCAAACTGGATCAAAAAGACAATGGAACTCCACTCACCAGTGTTCATTTATGTATTGCAAACGCAAGAGAGAAGGTGATATGCAGTGTGCAACAAATTTTGGGGTAAAGAAAGGCTGTGGATGCTACTGATTTACAGCCCAATCCTAGGCTGCCTTTCCGCCTGGGAGCGCAGCGGTAGCCAGGTGGCTATTGCTGCTTCCTGCAGCAGCCAGGCAGCCACAGGAGGCTCTGCAGGGGAAGGTGATATCCGCCCCCTTTCCCCAAGGTAAGGGCGCAGAGCGGGCAATGGGTCTCTTCACTTCTGCACTGACTATTTAGTGGGTGCAAAAGCATGAGCCTCCGTGTAAGACGGTGCAACCCAACACCGAGATCGAGATCCAGTGGCCAGTGGCCCATTTCAACCACACACATCTTTGTTTAGTACACAAACTAGTATCAAATTTCAACAACACATTCACATGTTCGAGATCAACTGTCATTATATCCAAAGGGTTCTTTATAAAAAGGCCAGATCATCGCAGGAAATAAATTGGGTTTTTGCTTATTGATTAATAAGCCCTTCTTCATTCCTCTCCTATGGACCATTTTCACATTACATTTCACTTTCCAGGCCTATGTGTGCTAAGTTTAGCCATGGCATTAAGTACGAGTGAAACACTGTCGTTTTTCATAGGGCATTTTTTTTTAAGTTCTATCCTATGTGAATGCTATTTTTTAAAAAAAGGTCTGCTTCCTCTAAATGGATTCTAATTCAGTTGACACTATATTAGATACCATTTTCAAAAGTACAGGCATCATATCACTATGTAACGGGAATACAGGATTAGTGTGTGGAAAAAACCCCCAGAAAACCACAGTACCAGATGCAATACAGACATTTAGGCTAGTCTAACAGCTCATGGATCTTCCTATACTTCTTTTTTCCTCCGTGCCTCAAAATATTAATTGATTTTTCTTTTCCATTTCCCTATGAGATTTAAATAGGAGGTATTATTATCACATTCGCAGATGAGGAACAGACACAAGGAGATTAAGTAATGGCTCCAAGGTCACAACGGAAGGATGTTAACGCAGCAGGAAATTGCACCCTATTCTGAACCAAACTCTTAACCACAAACCCATCCTTTCTGATTTGTGAAATATATGAGATATATATAATTAAAATGTGAGTTGTAATGCATATGCACAAGGGAAATAATGTGTGGCTCTGTCAGTCCCTGGAATTCAGACACTTGCTGTCTCCAGAACAATTGCCAATTCTGACGTATGTTGGGCAGCCCAATCTTAATCTGCTCTAGAATGCAGAGGCCAGTCGGCCGGCCCCATATCCAACACGGAGTTGGGGCTGCATGCAACACAACTCGGAGGAAAGGGAATTGATTCCCCTTACCCCATGTCACACCACAGCAGTCCCAACAGGGCTACTCAGAGCTGCACCAGCAAAATCCCAAGCGGCCTGCGTAAGGCTGACCAGGCTGGGGATCGGGGTTATGATGCAGCCCAAGTGCCAAACGTTGGTCTCACTCCCTCCCTGGGCCTGGGCCACCTTCCTCCACCTTCCTCTTGCTCTGATTTGCTCTCCCTCTGCCATCCCCAACTCCCCATGCCGGCCGAACCTGGCCAGCCTAAACGTACTCTCCTGGTGTGGAGGCTAAACTTGGCCTCGGTGGGTCTTCGCACTGTCCCAGCCAACTCCTGAGCCTGTGCAAATATGCCTTACAGCTGTTTGTGACTCTACTGGGCCAGCACAAGGGAGGGAATGCAATCCAACCCCCAAATTGGCCGGGCGCTAGTCTCTTGTGCCGGTCCAGTGCTGTCACACTCATGCTGTAAGGTACATTTGTGCTAGACTGGCAGGAGGGCAGAGGGAAGGCAGAACAGTGCAGAGGGGAAGTGGGAGGAGGGTGGGTCCATGGGCGGATTGGTCTGGGGAGGGGGGGTGGTGCCAGGTCCTAACCCCTGTCTTCGGCAGCCCTGCCTTGCGCCGGGCTGGTCGGAGTTGCACCACCAATTTCAGTGGCAGATCAAAGTAGCCCCATTTGGGCCGTTGCCATGTTACCCAGGGTAAGGGGAATCAATTCCCCTTGCTCCTGGTGGCACCACAGTCAGTCCCAGCTCCACACTGGATATGGCGCAGGCCAGTCAGCCTGCCTATTCCGGCACAGGGTTAGGATGGTGCTGTAAGTTTAACAAGAAGAGTCATATTTAAGGTCTATCACAACAGGACTCACACTTGTTTGACACTTACTCACTTACCTCACTTACTATTGACCCACTCAACAAATCCTGTATCTTCAACATAACTTCAGTATGGACCAGGCTTCCTCTCGTTGACAGACTGTATGAGGCAGATGTGGTAAAAAGAGCTCTCAGGAGGAGAAGGCAACCTCTGAGGTAAATTTGAATATGAATACAGGTGGGACCTCAGTATCCATTTCAACACAGCCTCCTCTCCAGGTACCACAAATGTGCTTTACGGCACATTCACGACACCTTCAGCCAGCTGAGCCCAGAATTTATATCAGGCTCTGAGTTACAGAGTCACGTGATGCTGATTCCATGCAATTTAAACCCGAAAATGTGCACATGTTGCGCTGTTACTGTAGAGCCAGCAATTGTCAGTTTAAAAATGAGATATTTATGACTTAGATGGAAAGATGTAACAGCAGTGTGTTTTCCTCCTACCCCCTCAGTAAATTTGCATTACAAAGTAATACAAGTGTTCTTTGGGGAGAAGAGGTGGAGCTGTTAGGTAACAGATTACGGACAGCTGAAACAAAAGATGGCACCTGCTGTTTTGTAAGCTGAGGAAATTAGTTGCATATTGCAAATTTACTGGAATAAACAGATGGCCAGAAACTCTTTTTTATTTCTTGCCTGTAGTTTATCTCCTTATGCCTGAGAAGGTCTGACATTACAAGTCCCTGGGTAATATTTTGTTTAATGGAAGACTGCCGTATGTGTATAAGAACTGTCTATGTAAAACGTATATCTTTTGAGCAAAGGAATGATGGTGTGAAACAGGTGTTTGATGGTGTTAAAAGATACTGGCCACAATCAAGCGCCGAGTTAAGAACCTAAGAAAAGCCCTGCTGGATAATGCTCAAGGCCAAACTAATCAGGCTTTCTGTCTCCTAATGTGGCCCACCAGATGCTTCCAGAAAGCCCACAAGTAGGAGAAAAAGGTAAACTTCTCTACTAACATTGCTCCCCTGGGCAGTGGCATTCCTACCAGTTGAGGGGGGAATGCTGAGTTTTGCAGAAGCCTGAGCTCCTGTGTAACATGGCCCCTCCCCCTTGCCTCCATTTGTTGTGCAGACAGATGGCTCAATGGCTTTGCTGTCTGCCACACAAATGGCTCCAGAGGCATGCAGGAGGGACTTATTAGACAGGAGCTCAGGCTCCTGCATAACATAGTGTTTTGCCCCTCTTGTAGGAACACCACTGCCCTGGAGATTGGGAGGCGTGCTTAACCATAATGACTAATTGCTATGGCTACACTTGGAAGATGCTTCAGGAAGGAGAGCTGAATATAAGCTCATATGTAATAGATTCATATATAAACTTGTATAAAAGAAGTTTGCAATCAGAGCTGATGTGCAAGCGGGGCTCCTTTCTGTCCAAGTAAAGAACTTCCATTGATGCCAAGATACTGCCCCAAAGATCTGGAGACTATCCAATGGGGGATTAAGTGCATCCAGCTCTGCAATGAATCGTAAGCACTAAAAACACATATCACAATAGGGCTTGCATTTTTTCAAAACCCATTTCCTCTTATTATATGGATTAGAAGACGTGTATGCAAATACTCCTGCCAACCTAGCAGTTCAAAAGCACCTAAATGCAAGTAGATAAATAGGGACCACTTCGGTGGGAAGGTAACGGCGTTCCGTGCACTGCGGCGTAGAGTCATGCTGGCCACATGACCACGGAAGCTTGTCCTCGGACAAAATGCCAGCTCTACAGGCTTAGAAACGGAGATGAGCACCGCCCCCTACAGTCGGTCACAACTAGACCATTTGGTCGTGGGGAAACCTTTACCTTTACCTATGCAAATGTTAGTAGTAATGACAGTGGGCTAACACAGATAACCCCACACCAAGTAACTATGATTATTATTCCTAGAATTGGTATGTGTAATGCTCCTTTCCATTCCCACAACCATACTGACAGCCCAAGCCTACCAAAAGCCCCCTCCCACCGATGCAGCTGCACCAACAGAATGCACACTGCTTCTCATGGCAGGGGGCAGTCGTAGAGGTCTCCTCATGGTAAGGGAACTTTTGTTCTTCTTCCTCTTCCTTAGGCATTGAGACTTAGATATGACTTACAGTGCCCTTTTCCCCATTGAGTAACCATGGTTCTGTTTCCAGCTATTTTGCTCATAAGGGAATAGGAAGGGGAGAAGGAAGGGGCATAGGATACTGGCACATATGAGTGCCACCAGTAACTGTCCCCTCCCATGCCCTGTTCCACCTCTAACCTTCTGCTCCCCACCCCAATACTCTCCTCTCCCTCTGTACCCCATTCAGGACCCATGAGAGGGGGTAAAGGGGATAATTTGTACCTGGGCCCAAGGTAAAAAAAAAGAGGTTCCAGGAGCCAAAGGAGGGCCCCCAGAAATTTCCTTGGATCTTACATTTTCCTGTCTCACCTGCTGCCTATGCATGACGCAGGGGGTATGACAGGTACATGGCGGCGGCTGCAAGCCATATGTGCCTGGCTGAGGAATGCGTACAAGAAACTCCTTAACTTAACAGGCCTGGAAGGAAACTGGCCTGCTACAGTAGCTATTGGCCTTGTGAATCTCTTACCATGAAGGCATGTATGGGAGCTCAGGGACACAGCTGTGGGACTACACTGCTGCTGAAGTAAATTTTATTATTATTATTATTATTATTATTATTATTATTTATTGTCATTGTATTTTTCAATACAATGAAATTCGTTGACACCCGGAGACCAAACCAACACACACATTGAATTCCCAACAGTCCCCCCCAATCCCCCAATCCCCGCCCCCCTTCAAAAAATTCCTCCTCTGAAACACAAACATCCACACAATAGGAAATGATACACAACAGGAAATCCACACAATAGGGAATGATAAACATCCACACAATAGGAAATAATACAGTCCGACTGCCCCTATCTACTGGTACTTCAGTTCATTGTTCAATGCTGTTATGGCTCTAGAGTAAAAACTGTTCTTAAAACGTGTTGTCCGAGTTTTGGTACACACAGGACCCTTTCCATTCCAGTGTGAGCCTAAATACAATGATGCTAATTTTCTGCAATAATTTTATATATTTCTATAATTTTAGAAAAATGAATTGTTCCGGCTATTGCCATCTTCTCCCTGCCCTGTTCTGCCCGCTCCGGTCGTCACCTTCCTCCCACTCTGTTTCACTTTGGAAAGGGGCTCCAAAAGAAACTTTGTACCCCCTGATAAAATTCCCCTCGGAGGCCCTGGACCCATTCCAATCATTGCCCAGCCCCAACACCAACTCACCAGTGCCAGCAGACGGTGGCCTCTCCACCAGCCCACTTGACAGCTGCCAGCCATTGCATTGGTGGCGGCATTGTGCTTGCTGGCAGAATGTCACTTCCGCTGACATCACTGACACCACTGGTGGTGGAATGCCACCAAGTCCACCAATGGGAGGGCAGGAAAGCACTCGGCCGTGAATGTGCAGTAGTTGAAAGTGTCCAAACACACATACATGCCCAGAGGCAGGGCTCAGGTAGCTGTGAGCATCCCTGCTTCTCCATTAATTCTATATGGCTTGACTTACTGATACATGGATCTCATCACTATGAGATAATCCATGCAATCTGTAGCTGATTTCAGGTCATGGATTTGTCCACAGGCATCAATAACAGTAAACATGACTGAGACTCCAGAAGAGTTCCAATTGCTTTTGTTGCATCTGAAAAACACGCCCATGGTTATAGTTAGTTATTAACCACAAAACATCCTGAAACACAATGGCCACAGTCTATTCACTAGCAAGTGTATCTGAAACAATGTCTGAGCTTTTGTGTATTTTATTGGGGGAAAAATGTACTTATTCTGCTTCACCATAGTGCTTTGTGTGAAATCCTAACCAAAGCAACCCTGAGGATTGTATAGCTACCAGAAAAATATAAAGGAGTGATTTTCTCATTCTATTTGATCTACTCATTATTGTCCCAATAAGAAAAATGGATTAGGTCAATGCATTATATGTTCTACTTTTTCCAATTCAGTTCACAATACATGAAAGCCAAAACATTTGTCTTGCTGAACGCAAGGTGCTTGTGAGCACAAATGATGAATGTTTATCGCTGATAGAATAGTAATAAATCCCATCACTATTCTGCCTCAAAATCCAGCTGACGACACCAACCTTTCTGCAGGGAAATTGACAAACATGGCTTTTAGCTGCCTCTTTTTATTGATCGTGACGTATGTACAGTGTTCTATTAAGAGACCTCAAGAGGGGTTTTTTTCAGCTTCATCTTCCTTTTTTTAATTCTGATGACCAGTCAGGCTCCAAAGCTATTGAGCAGTTTAAAAGGCTTGGAAGATTTGGAAAATAAATGGAATTATTAGGATGGTGGATTGATTCCTTTGGTTGGTTGGTTGGTTTTTTTGTAAGTGCACCAGCTAAAAGCTTCGGGGAGTTATTATGAACTCCTAACTGCACTGTAGACTTCTTTGTGCCCTTGGCTAAGAACTAAAACAAATGAGCAGGGGGCTCATCTTAGGAGCCCATAGCTGGGCTGTACCAATTTAGACTTTAGTGAGAAGATCGAATTCTCCTTAAATAAAATATTCCTTATGCATACAAATGAGTATAGCTAGTAAAAGCCAGCATCTAAAACCTTCGCATGGATACACTAGTTTTGAGAGCCTCTTTTCTGTGAGGGAATAAGCATCCAACATTTGCACACACACCCCATCATAAATGCTAAACCCTAGCCATAGAGAGACCGCATAGGAATGATGCTCATCCATTTTTCCTCTAAGTACCTTTAGTTATTTGCCGTCTTGGTAATTCTATGTTGCCTGAATTAGTCTTTTAAACCTATGCCATAACACAATACTATTGTTCCACAGAAAGAGGAAAATCCAGTGTGGCTCAGCAGCTGAATTTTTGGCTTTGGATGTGGGGAAACCCAGTTCACATTTCCAGCCACTTACTAGCTAACCTTGGGCCACTGCCTCTCAGCTTAATCTAGTTGATCTAGGGATAGAGTCGATAGAGGGATGTTCTTTTCCCTCTCTCAAAACACCAGAACCAGGGGGCATCCACTAAAGCTGAGGGTTGGGAGAGTTAAAACAGAGAAAAGGAATACTTTTTTACCCAGCGGGTAGTTAAACTGTGGAACTCTTTGCCACAGGAGGTAGTGATGGCATCTGGTCTGGATGCCTTTAAGAGGGGATTGGACGGATTTCTGGAAGTCCATCGTGGGCTATAGGCCATGATGGATTGTGCAACCTCCTTACATTAGTAGTAGGCTACTTCAGAGTACCGGGTTCAAGGGAGTGGCAACAGGATGCAAGCATCTTGTTGTCTCATGCCTCTCTGGGGCACCTGGTGGGGCCGCTGTGAGATACAGGCAGCTGGACTAGATGGGCCTTTGGCCTGATCCAGCAGGGCTCTTCTTATGTTCTTATGTTCTTAGGTGTTAGGAAGCAAAATATTCACTGGGAAGTGCCCCCCCCTAAATTAGAGTTCAAGAAGCCAATCCTCCTTTGCCATACCTTATGCCATCCATTGGTTGCTTTTTTTCCCATGGGAATTTTCTTTTCCTTACTAAAGCCAGATCTATAAGTTGTAACTGGTATGTGTGTTCTCCTATCACCCCCTGCGCCTGCGCAGTCACCTCTCCTCTGCTCATGTGCAGCCCTGGCCCAGGAAATGGCTCCATTTGGAATCATACGCAAACAAGGGCATGTGGGAAGGCCGATTTCGCAGCATTTGCCATGCGCCTTGGTTAAGTGCTATTGTACCCCCCCCAGTTGAGACAGCTGAGACACCCAGTTGAGACACCTCTCTACTGTGGGGGGGGATTTACCCCCCTGCCCTGGTTTAGCTAAGCCACAGCATCACTTGCCAAAAGCAAGACCAACATAAACTTGAATTTGATGCTGTTAGTTAAAGCCTACGCGGATATTCTCTAACACAGAGCACAATCCTATTCCCCCTTCGCGCTGGCACTGCACTCTTGCGCCGGCCAAACGCTGATGCAAACGTGCCATGAAGCGTGACCGCGGTGGCGCTATGGCACTGGACTGGCACATGCAGCAGCGCCAATGCTAGGGTGCTGTAGCGACCGTCGGCAGCGCCGGCCATGCGCCAGTCAAGCACCAGCAGCGCTCGGTCGGTACAGAGCTTCCGCGAGGGCGTTCCAGAGGCATTCCGGGGGCATAACTGGGTGGCACAGTGGGCGGAGACAGGGGTTGTGACACAAGATGGCCGTAGTGCCAAATCCTAAACCCCATCCCTGGCCAGGGCAGCCCCGATCCGGGCCACTCATTTCCACGTTCTTCTGCGCCTGCAATTTTGCCAGAGCAGATCTGAGCAGGCTCATAGGGGTGACCGGGGCTTACGCGGGGGCAAGGGGAACCCTTGCCTGCATGTTGCTGCTGCTGCCTCCTAATGGGCTTTAGGATATAGCCCTGTTATGTTGGCCTTACTATGTCAGACTTACTTAGGATTGCACTGACAGTGTTATTCAAACTGTGGGCCAACTTCGTGGGTCACAACAGGATATCAGGTGGGTCACGGAGAGCTGGGAGCAGCCATCTTGGAAGCTGCAGACCTTCCTTTTTCTAGATGCCTTTTGTGATTGTTAAATTTTTGAATTTTCGTGTGAGGGGTTTAAAAAAAAATGTTTTTAGTTCAGTGCTTTTACATAATATTTTGTCCTAACCTTGCTTTCTGTCAGGAATGTTTCATGGTTGTATAAGAATGCCAGTTTGCATTTCAGGAGTGTCAGCACTTCCTGCTTGATGATGTCACTTCCAGGTTAATGACATCACCTCCAGTGGGTCCCGACATGTGCCATTCTAAAAAGTGGGTCCCAGTCCAAAAAGTTTGAGAACCACTGCTGTAACACATGTTCTTGGAAGCTAGTTTTGCTTACGTATTGCATGTCATTTTCTGCAGGTCACGCATGATCTGTTCCTTTTCTGATAACCATTACAGGGAAAGACCAAGCGTTGATATGCAGGTGAAGCTCATGAATATGTGCAAGAGCCAAAGGGAAAACACCTTGGTTTGGGGAGTTGGGATGGAATCTGTAAATAGGATTTGCAAGGAAACCACACTGAAATAAATGCATCTCTATAAATAAAAAGCACTAACAAAGGACTAAATAAAAAAGGATGAGGCCAGAAGCTGAAGAATACTACTGAGAATCCCATCAGAAAGTAGCCTCTTTTCATAGCTAAAGGCCAAACGTTTCCGGATTGTATTGATGTCTGTCTATATTTATCTAACACCTAGGCTCCAAACCAAGAAAGAAACAATGCATACATTCCAGTGACAATTTCTGGGATAATATATCGTCCATCACCTGATTCAGCCCAAAGAGGAAAATCAAAATACAGACTAGCCTGGCTAGAAGTTCTAACAGCATCACAAAAAGTATTTGCGGATCGAAACCACATTTAGCGAGGGGAATGAGCAATACCCATATGCTCACCAGATGACGATAGGGAGTCAGAGTTCACATTGACAACAGCAGCAGCAAAAAACAGTTTATTTCTTTCTGGCTGTGGTTGATTTGCATGTTGCTTATGAAGAAATTCCTATAGAAGATAATGTCTCCAAGGAAACTAGGAAGGAACTGAGTGTGAGCATTTCATGATTTGCTTTAACTCATTATTTGTTCTGAGTGGAGACACTTTTTCACACATTAGGTCCTTGAAGATTGCTTTAGCACTAATAGGTCAATCCAAATAAAGTAAATCTGATTGGAAAGTCTAGAAGAGTTTTTTCCAAAACAAAAAAAATAAAAAAATTATTGCCATATTTTAAGGCATTTCGATTTATGAACACTAAGACTATACAGAAATCTTGAAAATCCTAAAGTTGTTCTTGAATGTGTATAAACATTAGTGTTTATAAACACAAACATGGTCCATGTATTTTATTATATTGGAAATATTAATTCCAGCAAAATGATAGGCAAGATCCTTCACACAGAATAAGGGCACAATCCTATGCATGTCTACTCAGAAGTAAGTCCCATTGTGTTCAGTGGAGCTGACTCCCAGGAAAGTGGCTATAGGATTGCAATCTAAGACCCATTCACTGAAATCAGTGGGGATAACTTGCTAAAGAAATGCTTTGCGGGCCAATGTATTAGGAAGATATGTGCTCCTTCCATCTTTTTGCATATTATTAGATGAAACTTAATAAAGTGGAGTAGGCCTTGAGAAGAAGTACAGGCCATTATATGGTTATATGTACACATCTCTGTATACAGACAACTCTTAATTTATTCGGTGTTGTGTTTCTGGAAAATGGTACATAGCTTTAAAATGTGTACATGAAAACTGGTGTTTCCATAGGAAACAATGGGATTGATATGGGTAATGGGAAAAGTTTCTTCTTACTACAACGTTCAGCCCACTGATTCCTCCAATTCACTAGGGAAAGAGGATATAACCTGCCCTCCAACTTAGGTGTGATCCATCCCAAAATGAAGCATTTTAAAACCCTGTGGGAAGTGGGGCCAGGAAAGAAAGTGAAGCATGTTTTTTCAGATCCTCCCCATGAAATCAATGACCTCAACTGTGCTTGTTAAAAGTGCTTATCTTTTTGTCTGAATCATTCTCCTCTCCTAGCCTCACAACAACATGTGAAAAATGTGATCATGACCCACTTCTGGTTAGCGATCATGAATTAGGGCTCCCTACACACCCTAATTAAGGGTTAGGGGTGGGCTAAGTGCGAGGGTTAAGTGAAAAAAACCAGCCCCTTCGCCCAGGGCAGCAGTGCAGTCCTGGGGATCACGTTGCTGCCTTTGCCCTGCCTCCTCACGTAGCTCCCAATTTGTTGGTAGGGGTTTGTGAAAAACTGCAATAGGGGCTTACTCCAAGTAAAGGTAAGTGTGGACAGGATTGCAGCCTTACTTTGAGAAAGTGCAATTCGGATTGCAGTGTTAACCCAGCTGGAGACAAGAGGAAACCTTCACAGAGCATGCTGAAAAGCCACACAAAGAAGGGAAAATTTTCACTGGAACTCCTACCTGAGTCAAAGTGAAATCACTTTAGCAAAGGGCAAGGGAGCTACTGTGTGGCCACTTCCACTGAGGATCCGGATCGAATGGTCTCTGCAAATTGTTGCCCCCTCTCTCTTTCTCACCTCCCCCCTTCACTAAAGGACCCTGGCTATCTTTAGTTTCTATTGTCAAGTACATACCAGTCTCTAACAAATGTTTTCTTGATGAACAAAAGAGAGGCATATGCTCCCTAATTACAGAGCATCAGAAAGAGCTTTCAGGATTGTGCATGTCTTTGTGGCTGGGCAAACATGCAGAAGCACAGGATGTTTTGCCACGCTATGTCAAAAATGAGCCTGTACTGTGCGAGTCAGACATGCAGCATTAATTTGCAAATTGTGCTGTTTCAAAACATGCAAATTAAGGTGTGTAAATAGAGAACTGCCACTATATTTTATCTGTGAACCTGAAAATGAAGGTTGGGGGAGGTGTCGGAGTCTGCTTCAGGTAACTACACAATATATGACGACACTGGTAAACAACACAATAAAATAGGTTCCACATAAGCTAGCAGAACACAAAAAAAAAAGATGGTGAGCAGGGCATGAATAGTACGGCTATGTCATCACCCCCAACCTCATTTTATAAAATGAGAACATGGCTGACTTATCCTATAAGCTTCTTGGGAAGAAGTATGAGATAAGGAAATGGTATTACTCTTCTTAATCTTCAGATTTGCTTCTTGTAACATGTTTTAAAAGAACGTAGTGGCTCTTGCAAGTCACTACTGAGTGAAAAGACGAACAGACATCCTGTTGGGAAAGATAAATAGGCTGGGTTGGATCCAAGACCAAGTTGTGAACTATCTTAACTGCTTTGAACGCCTCCCAATTGACCATCTGGCTTGGGACGAGCATCATCACATGACCCATTCAGATGAAGTATTTCTGAGCACAATCAGTAGTGGGATCTAAATGATTTAGCAAGGGGAACTCACTTTTGATTGGCACTTGTGTCAGGACCCCCCACACACCAGAAGTGATGTCATAGCCGGAAGTGATGTTGTGGCAGGAAGTGAGGTCATAGCCGGAAGTGATGTGGCAGGAAGTGGCATTGTCAAGCAGGAAGTGCTGTCATTGTAACACAATAAAATGACATGAACTGTAAATTGGCACCCAAAAAACTAGACCAACCATTCCACAACAGTTTCAGCAGGCATCTGTGCATTTTTAGGTGGGCTAGCAAGCCCAAAAAACTAGATGAACCATTCCACAACATTCTTCTTTCATACTGCTGTGGGAGGGAGGGGGGACGGGGAGAACGAGGGGGAACGGGGAGAAGGCAGGCCATGCCGTGGAGGGAGCCCAGGCCTACCTGCTGCCGTCTCCTGCCACCACCGCTGCTGCTGGGCCACCGCCGCAACCGGTCTCCCGCCGCCTCCAGTTCAAATGTTGCAGAACTGGGGGCGGAGTGCGGACACAACCGAAGAAAAACGTAGAAAAAAATAGCCAGAAGCCAGCCGACGTCAGCGAGTGGGCGGAGACATCAGCGAGTGGGCGGAGCCAGTCAACGTTCCAACAAGTGGAACTCCGTCCCCCCGCGTTCCCCCTCAATCCCACCACTGAGCACAATCCTAACTCAGAGCTGGGCCGGTGCAGTGACTGCAGCACCAGTGGAAGGTGCTGCAAATGTGCCGTAAGGCATGTCTTGGCACTGCATGACTAAGCAGTGCTGGTGGAGCAGCCTGGGCTGCCCTGGCAGTGCTGCATTTAGAGCTCCCAGCCACCAGTGCAAGCAGGTAAGGGGCTGAGTGACACAGGGGCAAGGGGACAGTGTTAGGGAGGCAGGGAGGGAGTATTTTGGGGTCAGGGGGGCAAAACGATGGCAGATTCAGGCTGGGAGGGGGTGGGATAATCAGAGCAGGCCTCCACCATATCCTAACTCCCTTGCCAGGCCCAGCAGCCCTCTGAGTAGCCCCGTAGGGTTGGCTGTGGTGTTACTCAATATTCCCTTACCCAGGAAGACCTTCAGCCAGCTCCCAAGTACCACGGGATATAGTGCAAGGCAAGCAGCCTGGCTGTGGCCAGCGCTAGTTAGGATTGGGCTGCCTCTGTCTTTACAGGTTCTGACACATGAATGGGTACGAGTTTATTGTGAAAGGCAGTCTTTTCATGTACAGTGGCTGGAATCTAAGTTGGAAGGGGAAATCTAAAGTCTCTGTGGTAGATCCCTACTTTACCGGAGACAATGTGCAGTGGTACCATGCAACGTAACATGGACATACATGGCAAAATAATTATGACAGGATCGGGGGCAGATATAGGCAGCGGTGTTATGCTGCCGGAATGCTGGGCGGGACATCCGGGTGTTCGACAGCCCGCCCGTTGCGTTCCTCAGCGTTACGCCGTTTACATAACGTACACAAGCGGCGTAATTGGTTACGCAAACGGCGTAACGCTGCAGAACGCGACAGGCGGGCTGTCGATCACCCGGATGTCCCGCCCAGTGTTCCGGCAGCATAACACCGCTGGATATAGGCCTGCTTCTCAAGAGCACTGCAAACATTCACTCTATGTATGGAGTTGAGTTGCACCAGCTGAGATCATTGTGCAGGCTGGCCCAACATCTCAACAACGTTGAGACAAAGATTAAAACTGAGTTTGCATGCAAACAGGAACCATATTCAATTTGAGTTCCTTCCTAGTTGTGTGAAAGAATCCATGCACCTGCTGTTGTACGTGTGTAGGCAGAATCCTAGTTTTCTAAGTGTGAATTGAGGAGTGAGACCAGCCAGTGCAATCCTAATTTCCCTCTAGCGCTTAGAGCATTTGTGCGAAGAGAGCTGTTGAATCATTTGCATTAGGATCAGATGTGTATATCTGCATGCGTGCTAATAAATTTATGTAGTGCAGGAAATAGAGTAAAAAATAGCACACTTAAGGCTTATGTACACATCACACAGGATATTCTGGATTGGATCTTCTTGTTTCAACTTTGAGGCAGCTGTGGGATGAGGATGAGACAAACTGGACCCATTGAAGGAGGAGGAGTCTAACAATGGTCATATGACGGCTATGCACGGCCTCCAGCAGCAGTATGCCTCAAAATAGGAGTTGCATGGGAACAATGGCAAGAGAGAAACATCCTCTCCTGCTTGTGGGCTTCCCAGAGGCACCTTGTGGATCACTGTGGCAAACAGGATAATAGGCTAGAGCAGTGGTTCCCAAACTGTGGGCTGGGACCCCTCAGTGGGTCGCGAGCCAATTTCGGGTGGGTCGCGAAGCACCTAGATCAGCCATATTGAAAATATGGGAAGATGGGATACTGGGAAGGGGGGGCTGTGTGGTTGTTTTGCTTGTGTCAAGGTTGTAAATAGGCTTGTTGGGTGGCCCGGCAGGTGCCCGCCTTACCTGCCCAATCCTGCCCAGCTCTGGACCAGGTGCCGCCTGGAAGTGCTGCGGGACCATCCACGCCGCACGCCAGCTGGCAGGTGCTCCCAGCAGCGCACAGAGATGTTCCTCCCCCGGCACGTCTGATGATGCAGAGGAGGCCCCGGGTGTGCATGCAGCCACAGGGCTGCCTCAGTCGCTGCCGGGCCCAGCACCACTGGAGCCGTTGCAAGGGAGGGTGATCGAGCTCCAGGGGGGAGCCTGGGCACGGTGGGGGGCATGCCAGGGGGGCTTGCACACCAGGCACCGAGCCTCGGTGAGTACGGCCACACCCCGCAGTTTGGCCCATGGGGTGCCGCCCCTGGGCAAGGCACGGGGTTGGGGCCAGTCCAGCCCGACCCAATACAGGCATGAGCTCCTTACTCGTGAGAGGCTTGATGGCTCCAAGGCAGGGGCGGAGCCCAGAGGGGTGAGGCCTGAGGAAGGGGCGAGGACAAGCCCTATAAGTGTCAGGCAGGCCAGTGATGAGGGGCAGACCAGACGTTGGTTGCTGGGGGCTTTCGGCTGGACAGTTGTCTGAAACCTCGGTCAGGGTGGAGCAATCCCTGGCCTCCGAGGCTGACGTTGAACTTCTGAGGCCCGACCTGACACGAGAGCCATCGGGGCCATCACGCCAGGGTTCCATTGAGGAGGCGGGCGCACCAAGCCCGCCCTGGACAAGGCTTTTTTTTTTTTTCTGATTCACTTTACTGCTGGAAAATGGCTGTGAAATATCCCAACTTATTGCAGCATTCTCAGGAAAGCAGCAGGCTCTGGCATCACATTGATTACACTTCTGGCTATGGCATCACTTCCAATGGGTCCTTCCAAACGATTGTTTAAACGATTCTAACGATTGTCCTTCTAAAAAGTGGGTCCCTGTGCTAAAAGTTTGGAGAACCACTGGGCTAGAGGAGTCTTTGGCTTGATTCATCAGAGCTTCTCGTAGATTATGTTCTTATTGTCCTTAGGCAGCTTAGGGAAAGGGGAATATACGTAGTTCGGGGGAAAAGAACACAGGAAAGTGTTAAGCCCTCCTTCTCTGCCAAAGCTGCCATCAGCCCTCCATAGCTGAGTGAAAGAACATGTAAAAACCTCAGGAAACCCTGTTGCACATCCCTGTGCATTATAGTTTGGGCTGCAGCGTCCAAGCCTGCCCTAGCATAGCCCTTTCAGAGTTGCCTTAGGAGTGTCACAAGTCTAAATTACAGGGTTGTTGTTGTGAGCACAACAATATATTGTAGTCAACACCGAGAGGGAATGAAATCTGAATAACTAATGCCAGAGATGTAATGAACACACGTTTTATGATGAACTAACTTAATCAATTCAATTCAATTACTGGTTTTCTTTGTGTAAAAAATGATTTAATTTGGCTGCAGTAATGATTATTGGACAAATTAAAAATGAAATTACGACCAGTTATCTACAGCACAGAAGTCTGTCTCAGGCCACTAGTTTACACAGCTGTCTGCAAATGAGATGAGAACATTGCAAAGACTGGACCATAAAAACCCTCCCTGAGATGCTGATGCTCGTGGAATACACAAATTCTTTTTCTAGGCCACAGTGAGTTATGATACAAGAACCTTTTATCTGCCCAGAAAAGGAAATCAATTCATTCTCATTCTCAGTGCCATTAGTAGACCGAGAGGGCGGGGCTGGCAGGATGCAGAGTCCATTTCTTCATCTCGATCATCCATGCCAGTATCACCGTGATGATGAACCTTCACAACTGCATCTGGAAATGCCAATAACATACTGTACTACATGTATAGAGCCAACCTTGAGCTTGTTAATTTGCTGTTCCCTTCACCCATTTAAACATACATTAAGTCCATATGGAATGCCAAATTGAACATAGCGCAATCATATACAAGAGTATGTGAGGGACACAAATGAAAAGTGTTTTTGGAGCAGGGCAGGGAGCTTAATGCAGATTAGCAATCGTGGGGTAGCTTTATTCCTTTTACATTTTATGTTGCAGCAGCTCTTGAAACACTTCCCCCCCACACACACACACAATATGCCTCAGAAGGTTTCTTAGAATGCAATCCTAACCTGGAGTTAGGCTGGCACAGTTAGGCCAGCAAAGTTTGACTCGCATAAGGGACACCATAAAGTGTGTTTGGACCACTCTCAGAGTCAGAGAGGCCAGCACACAGACGTGAGCCATCCTCCCTGACTCTGAGAGTGGTCCAAACATGCTTTACGGTGTCTCTTGTGCCAGCCAAACATTGCAGGCCTAACATGTGCCAGCCTAACTTCAGGTTAGGCTTGTGCTCTTCAGCTGCAATCCCATACACCGGTTGTTCCCAAACTGTGCGCTGGGTGCCTGAAAGTGCTTTGGCCAACTCTGAGGGGCACCACAGTATGTCCCCAGTGGCCTCGTCTTTCTGGCTTTTCTGGGCATTGCCATATTGGATCACAGGGGATCTCGATGATTAAGGAGGCATGCTGGTGGAGCGACTTCCAATCTACCACACCTTCAGCTCAACAGAAAAACAGAGGCGGAACCCAGCAGAGATCCTCAACAGAAGGGAATCGCACCCACCCACCCCAACCTGGTTGAGTCACCCCATCTAGAATTCCATAGGATTCTATGAGGAGAAAATCATTATAACTCCAGGCTTTTGACCCTTGTGTTCTTTGTTCCCCCTTCTCCAATCTCATCCTGTCTTGCTGTTGGCTTGTGGAGCATTAACCTGCTGGTGCTGTGTCAAATCAACCCTATTCCAGCTGCCATCCAAGAACCACCATGCCAGCTGGCACCCATGATCAGTAATGCCCTTCCCTTTCTGGCTTCACTCTTTCTGCCTCCCTGTGCCATCATGGGGTGTTCAGCTAACTTTATGGGCCACCTCTGTCTCTTTTAAGCGCTTGTCCTGCCAGGAATGGCAGTTTAGCGCCCTTGCCCTGCTTTCTTCAAGGCAACTGCCTTCTTGCATATTATGCCTTACCTTACAGCCCTCTTTCTGTCCTTGAGTCCCCTATTTGCCCAGGGAGATTCACTTGGTTGCCACCCTTCCTGCCACTGCCCGTGCAACACAACGTAAGAAACACATCGCCTTGGCCCTTGATGCACCCTCACCAAAGGCCTACCAAAGACCTGCTATCTTTCCTAGCCATTGTCTCTTGAGAGTCACATTGACTTGTCCTATCCAGAAGAATGGATTTCTGTCATGGAATGGATGAAGATTGGTTAAAGTCTCTTTAAGCAGACGGATGGGATGAGAAACACAATCGAATATGATGCATTTATTGTGCATTGGAAAAATGTTTATTCCTCCACTCAGATCAAACCAAGTAGACAGATATCCCACAAATCATGTTACTGAGGGCATAATCCTAACCTGGAGTTAGGCCAGCAAAGTTCCTTGTGTCAGCCCAGGAGTGTCACAAACGCACTATAAAGTGTGTTTGGACCACTCTCGGAGTCAAGGAGGCTGGCACATGGATGTGTGCCTGTCTCCCTGACTCCGAGAGTGGTGCAAACGCACTTTACAGCACATTTACAACACCTCTGGGCCAGCCCAAGTGATTTGTGCCAGCCTAATTTCCGGTTAGGATTGCTCCCTGAATTGCCTAAGTATGATCCAATTCCACAATGTGTCGACTTCATTCCTGCAGTCCTCCTCTTTTGAAAAAGAATGAATTCTGCCAATGACGTTTATGTGCATATTGGGTTGTGGCCACAGTACTATATGATGGGGAAGACGGGTGCATGCTTGCTCTTCTACCTCACATATAAATTCTCTATACCAAAGCAAAAGACTAGCACTGGTCTTTTCTCACAGCACTATTACCTTTTCTTCTTGCTTCCCACTTTTCTGCACAATTATAATTAATATGGATGGCATGTTTCACTTTTCATAAACTGAGATGTTAATAGGATGTTTTCACCATTTTTTTTTGTAAACTCTCCACATCTATTTATGCCATTCATAACTGTGACAGATGGTTTATGTCTTTATTATTATTCAAGCCATAGTTACAAGTGTGCATTAATTATGATTCTTTGAATGGAATGCTGAGAGATAATTCCATCAATCTGATTGGATAAATAGCAGGACACTTACTCTGCCCAAGTACCTGGTACATACTAATTAGGGCAGGAAAGAAACAAAGGGAAAAAAATATACCAATTTATTTATTCTCTGCTTTCCAGGGAATTAATGACCTGCTGGAACTGGTTGGTGCCCTGGAGTGTTTAACCACAGGTTAAGAACTCCTACAAGCCTGCCATTAATATTGGGAAAAAGATTCTGAAGCACAATCATTAGTGCTTAACTTGTATAATGTGATCAGACTTTAACTAAGCCTTTAAAGAAAGGGTATGATATACTGATGTTTTCTCAAGACAAAACAAACATATTGTATCTGACAAACATTGCATGAAGAGAACCTCTTCATATATGCCTTCTTTGAAGGATTTTCCTTTTAGGCACATACATTTTTTATTTGCCTTGCCTTTTTCAGGAAACTGTCCTTCAGCAATACATCCTTCAACATCTGTCTGAGGCCCATGAACAAAGATATTTGCATTTCGATGGAAACTTTAAATAGAAACATCAGCATATCCCACTGAAATTCAGATGCACCAAGTGAATTTAATAGGACACGAATATACTGTCTCATTACCTAAAATCTTGTCGTTTTTAGGAAGGAGTTTGGCAAGCTCAAGTACCAATGTCTCTCTCTCTCTCTCTCTCTCTCTCTCTCTCTCTCTCTCTCTCTCTC
>JAJKFI010000012.1:1302318-1318837 GCA_029204185.1 Lerista edwardsae
CTCTCTCTCTCTCTCTCTCTCTCTCTCTCTCTCTCTCTCTCTCTCTCACTCACTCACTCACACACACACACACACACACACACACACACACCCTTTGTTCTATCTTTCCCTTCAACCTTTGTTCTCCTTTCCTACTCAGAATTGTTTCCTCTCTCCACATCTATGCCTTCAACCTGCGCCCCTGAACTAATCTCTTAGTAAATAAAAAGGCTGAAGTTATTTTTATGTATGTGTTTATTTGAAAGACTTATACTCTGGCGTCATTATACAATAAATTATAAACATGAACCAGCATATGGTCTCACTGTCTTTTAATCCCCCTCCTGTACTCATACTTAATTTCTTTCTATCTTTCTAACTATGAATGGTTGATGAACATCTAGATTAGACTATTGCAATGCGCTCTACGTGGGGCTGCCTTTGAAGACGGTTCGGAAATTACAACTAGTACAGAACGCGGCGGCTCGGGTGGTTGCCGGGGCACATCGGTTTGACTCTGTCGAGCCGTTGCTTCGGCGACTACACTGGCTGCCGGTTCTGTTCCAGGCCAAATTCAAAGTGCTGGTTTTGACCTTTAAAGCCCTTTACGGCTCGGGCCCAGGGTATTTGAGGGACCGCCTCCTCCCATATAACCCTACCCGTGCTCTGAGGTCCTCTGGGGGGGGGCCCTTTTGACTGTGCCGCCACCAGGAGAGGTGAGAGGGGTGGCGGCCAGCAGGAGAGCCTTCTCGGCGGTGGCACCCCAACTTTGGAATACCCTCCCCTTAGAGTTAAGAACTGCTCCCTCGTTGGCGGTATTTCGGCGGGGACTGAAGACCTTTTTGTTTAAGCAGGCGTTTAGATGCTGACAGGCTGGCTGGTCTTTGTATTTGTATTCTTTTTATAATCCATGGGATGACTGTTGTATTTTTATATTGTACTTTTATATTGTTTTAATTTACTGTTTTTAATTGGATGTTTTTTATTTCTGTTTTTAATCTGTTTTGTAATGCCGCATTGAATGCCTTTTTAGGCAGAAAGGCGGGGTAAAAATTTAATTAATAATAATAATAATAATAATAATAATAATAATAAATAATGTGGATTATTTGTTTGATCAGCTTCAGCTATGTGAAATTTACCTCTTGCAGTATACTGTGCACATGGAATTGCATCAAATGCCACACATAAGTCTATTTCATGCATCTATCAGACTTATGGGATTGGAGTTTGGGAGCTCACATGCACTTTCCTATGGGCTTTTCCTGCTACATTGGTAGGAGGAGAAATAGTCCTATGTTCCTGCGGAGCTCTGTCTGCCATAGTAGGCAAAATGAATCCCATAAGAACAAAGCGATCCATGTTGCAGCCTCTGTGAAAGGAACTAGTTCCCATAGATCTGTGTGTCCAAGGACTTTGGATTTGTTTTTTGTGATGAAGCCTCCCATATGGCAAAAATAAAATAAACTTGACGCAGCAATGAGCTGCATGTAGCATGGCATGGCAATCTACTATTCAAAGAAAGACCATGTCAAAAATCCATTGGATAAGTGCAGACCTTTGGGCAATCCTAAACCGGCACTTTAAATCTCAGTTGTTACGAAGACATTCCTATACATTGGCTGAAAACAGGTTCCACTGAGATCAATGGCATTTACAATCAAGTAATGTATTGAAGACTTGGGTGTTACTGAACCAAACTGAGATTATAAAAGGGTTTAGTAGGCCCTACATTTAAATAATATATGGTGTTTAAGCACTTCATTATTATCTTGAGCTTTCTTTGTTGACTTTAATTAAACTCTTGCAGAACTTGCAGTCTTGATGAGTTTCAAATATATAAATGTGTATATATTTATAAAGCTTTGCTCACAGATATTCTGTCCGTTGTTAATGTTCTAATCAATGTTTGACAGATTGTGAAGTATTTACCCAATAAAATGTATTTTGCTTGGCAAAGCGATTATAAAATCTGTGCAATGAATGGAGCTTTCGACTCTTGCAGCTAGAAAAGAGAAGTGGTTGTTCTAAGATGCAGAAAGAAAGTTTTGTAACTTTTTGTTGCTGAAAGCCTTGTGGACTTAGTGGACACGTGATCAAAGAGCGGGGAGGAGAGAAGGGGAGGGGTTTTGAGAGAGGGGTAGAGAAATTCAGTGACTAAGTACAGAGAAAACAGGAATCAAGCTTAGGCACAGAAAGACTAGCAATAATAAAGGACCACGTTTGAGAAGTTTTCATTTTTATACTGCAGTTATTATTTTATGAAGCTTGTATGCTACCTTGGGCACCCACATTAGTGGGGGAAGCAGAATTTATAAACATCACTGCTATCACACACACAAAGAGAGAGAGGGCACAGGAAAGTTGGATAGGATTGGGCCCTCTGTTAGTTTCATCGTTGAATGACGGTTGAACTAGGGTTCCTATATCCAAGCTTAATCTCAAACAACCACAATGTTGGCACCTATATAGCATAGACACGCGCACGCACACACACGCACACACACAAATGTGCACCAAATTTTATT
Organism: Lerista edwardsae; assembly: GCA_029204185.1. NCBI lineage: Eukaryota > Metazoa > Chordata > Lepidosauria > Squamata > Scincidae > Lerista > Lerista edwardsae. The sequence continues at coordinate 1,304,826 of JAJKFI010000012.1, forward strand.
CTTGCAATCATCTCATAAGAAAATAGGTTTATTCACAAAATTTCCAATGCATAATTCCAGTTGGCTTCTAGAACGTTGTGGTGGTGGAACTCTTTGTTTTTCCTTTTTGGTAGGTTTCAAGATAATAAGAACCTTCACACTTTTTTTCTTTAGCGCATAATTGGTGAGAATACAATTTTAAATCACACTTACTCAGCCCAGCATCATGTGTTACCCGTCACTCACTGTCAAAACCATGGGCAATCAAGTTATCAGAATGGACAAAACAGCAGATGTCAGAGAGGCTCATGTACCTGAGCACATTAGCTGGTTTAAATGTTCTCAGCTGTGTGTATTTGCGGGAAATAGACAATTTGGAGCAGAGCAATTTTTTTCGCCAGAGATTATGATTAGTGGTAGTGGCAGAAGTGATGATAGGCTGAATATCACAGAATCAAATGGCATCCATCCACTGTGTCGTAAGTCAGAGAAATGAAGTAATTTGGCTACTTGCATGACTTCCCTTTGAGCCTTGTCTGAAGACATTCTTTACTTTGATCAATATGCTATAAATGAAAAAGGACCACAATAGGACAAAGGAATGTTTTGTTTGGGAAGGGATAATATGGCTTGATCTGTCCTACAAGCCCTACAGACAACATTCTTTGCAATGTGGTGTGGCTGCAGACCAAATGCAATCATGTCTACTCCTTTCTGGTCTGCAGATAAGTGTAGCCAGACGGTCTGTGGGATAGTCTGATTCCACCTGAATAATGTCTTCCATTGAAACCTAGTTTCTTTTCCTAGTCACTAGTAAAGCATGGTTTTGCAGTGTTTCACATGTGGGCTACGGCTAGATCACCACTAAATAGCTGTAAAAGCAAGCGACACTGTCATCAGATCTGTGTGATGCATCTTTGCCAGACTGTACCACTTCGGACTGCAATTGAAGACCTGAGGACTTTTCAATGTTAAAAAAAACACATCCACTTTCAGCATGCAATTAAAACCTATCGAGTCAATCCTAGGAGATGGCTTAAATCTAGTTTCCCCTGTGGCTTGATGGTTTTGACTGCACAAGTCAAGGAACAATTGATTCCCCCACCCCACACCTGCAAGCAAAAATGATATGGTCCATCAACCATGACTGTATGTGAGGCTGCTGGAGCATATTTATGACTTTTACTAAACATTAATGAATAAGGGCTTAATCCTATCCAGCACCAGTGTACTGTAGCCACAATGCAACCCTAGAAGGCCTCTGTGATTGCTCCCCCATTGCAGGATACAGTGCATGCCCCGTCGGCATGGTTGCATCTGTGCTGGATAGGATTTTCCTATCCAAGGAAACTTGGATAGGATTTGGCCCTAAATCAGATGAATCAGCTTCCTCTGAAACTTAAGTTGGTTGATGTTCCCCCTAGGCAAGGTGTTTTCTTTCTTGTAGGAAAATGCCTAACCAATCAAAGAGGCGCATGGCACCTGGAAGCACAACCCCTGCGCTGGGTACTGGCCAATCAGGAAAGCACACATCAGCCCAGATGTGCTTCCCCCCTGCTGACCAATGGGAGACACACACAAGGGGGCAATCTATGGCGGGAAAATGAACCAATCCCTGATCACTGTGATGTTTTAAATTGACTGTATGTACTATAAATAAAGCAAGCGCAGAGGGCTCGCTCTCTTTGACCTCCTCACCAAACCAGCCTTCGCGTGTTCCTTCGTTCCTTCATCTCCGCTGGCCGAGAGCCAGCTGGAGGTCCCTGCAGCCTTCCACCTTCTGCTGGCTGTGTGCCAGCTAAAGGTCCCGCAGTTTCTCCATCTCCGCTAGCTGAAGAGCGCTAGCTGGAAGATCCCCAACAGCTGGTGACCCCGACGTGATAACCAGCGCCCTGCCTGCCTTGACTGGAACAGTCCCCTGCGCGCAACAGCCCCCCCGGCTCCCAAAGGCAAGTATGGGTTCCAATTTTTCCTTAGAGCAGGAATTATACGCTAAGGATGTAGCACAGAATAGCGAAGGTCTGGTTTCGGTGGAGGAAGGGACTCAGTCCAATTATTTCCAAGGGATGTTAGAGGAAGTTAGCTATGGATGTAAAATGGTACTACAAGACTGGAAAAACATGATGTGCATGCTTTCAACATCAGCCCAATATGTTATAGAGAACATTGAATGTGGACAGGCAGCAGATTTAGGCACTACCATAGCAATCACAGCTGAACAGGTCTACAGAGCAGAGCAGTTAGCTACCGTAGAGATGCAGCAAACCCTAAAATCAGAAAATCCTGAAAGTAAAGCTGCTCAACAGCAATGCCAGAATAATCTCTTGCCAGTCTTGCAAATTCCCGAGTCAGATGATAGCCGCATGGCCTCAGTGGTTACTGAAATGCAAATGATGCCTAAAAAGACATTTCAGTCAAACCCAGAAGGCATGGCTAAGCAAACAAAAGATTGCCCAGTAATCAGGAGTCAGGAAATAGCCCAAGAGCACCTCTCTTTCAATCTCAGTAAAAATCTGGCAATAGGAAAAAATATGCTTCTTGAAGCCTGCCTTTTAAAATTCCCTGCTTCTTGCAACCCTAAAAGTTATCAGCAGTTTGCCATCAAGTTAAATACCACAGGCAAACAGAAAAGTAGCCCAAAAATAGCATCAATTCCCTTCCAGCCTTGGAATTCAGAAGGAAAAGATCTTTTACCCACTCACGCAATGTTTGCTTGGGGGGACAAGAGACTTCTCTCCCCCCGCAAGAAAAAGAAGCACAAAAAACAAGAAACAGGCAAGCAAAAACAGCCCCAACTAATGATGCTCTGTGGTGCTTCTCTGGTGGCACAAAAGGGAGCGTGTTTGCAGCTTGATTGCATATTTGCAGGAAGCTTAGTGGCAGCCCAACCTCATTTTGCGCCTTTTTTCCTTCCTTCTGCTGCTGTGATCCCTTTAAGACCCAGCCACACTCAAGGGCTGGTTGCAGCAGGGAAAGCTCAGCAATTCACAAAAGCAATCCACATGGCTAACTCACTAGCTTGTGCTAGACTGCAAGCAATTAAGCGCATCTCTCTTAAGCCTTGCTTTCAGCCCAGTGAGAAAGGGCTTTCAGCCATTCTTAGGACCCCAGTAGAAAAGCAAAAAATCTCATCTCAAGGTCCATGCCGCTGGTGGAACATAGCCTGGCCACAATCAGGAATTAAGGCTTGCTTTTCCTTCCCTCTTAGTTCAATGAGGGTAGAACATTGTGCCATTGAATTGCACAGAGTTTTCCCAAACACCCTTTGGGAAACTTTGAAAACTCAAACACAAAGCTTTCCCCTTCTCTTTCGAGCATTGTGACTCCAACAATCTTCTTATCTGCACCTATGCTTGCCCAGCGTCTAGCACCTTAACTGATTCTATCTCCTCAGGCAGTTCCTGCCCTTCCCCCTTGATGCATTCTTTCACCCTAAATCCTAAACGCTGTGTAAAGGCCTAACCCTTTAAAAAAGAAAAACGGTGGCCCATCAAATTTCTGTTTCCTAAAATGATGAAAGTTCTGGTTTTAATTCATCCTTTGCTTTCTTGAACTGAAGCCTAATGTGCAACGTAAAAGGTGTTTCCATTTCTTAATTAACAGCAATGCATATGGCTTTGTTCCAATTCTTACATAGTAATTAAAAAGTAATGAAATCTGGCCAAGTATGTAGTTTTATCAGCAGCAAATCACACTTTTGAAAAAGCTAAATAAGCTTTTTGAAAAAACTAAAATAGTGTTGCTACGTTTTGCCTACAATCTGTAGTGACCTAAAGACAAAGCTGAGAAAAAACCTTCTTTTTCACCAAAGATCCATTAGCATGTGATCTTCCCAGATCGTTCGGAAGAAAATCATTCCATGTATGGGTAATGCAAACCCTCTTCCTGGGAATATTCAGCTAAATCTGTCTAATCTTAATGTCTTCTGTCTTAAGTGCTGATTAAATCTGTGTTTAAATGTGTCTTAATTGTTCCCCTTAACCTTCCTGAAGTCACAAACAGGGGAAAGAAGGGGAGCCAAAAGCCTGGATGTCTTCATTGTCTTCATTTAATCCCCTAAAAGCCTCCTTTTTCACCAGAGAACGTGGAAAGGAGCCTTGGAACTCTCTGCCACTGGCAAAGGCACTAATCAAAAGTTTTGTTTCCTAAATTCCATAGGTGCAGCAAAAAAAGGAACAAATATAAGAGTGCTTACAAACTGGTAGCTGCAAGGAATGATTTAAAAGCATACGAAAGCCTGTTGTTTATGCCTGTTTGCCAAAAATATCTAGCCTGTCTAAAAACATTTTGGTGTATGGCTTGAAGGCGCCAGCACCTTTAAAGCACAAAAGACCCGCATTGTGTTGTTGCAGTAGTAATTAAAAATAATTCTTGTAGTTTGTAAGCAAGCAAAAGTTTACTTAAGCAAGCCCTTAATGGCTAAATCAACCCAGCCTAAGAGCAAACAGGAAAAGCAATTCTTGCAGCCCCTCAGGAAAGCAGTAAATTATAAAATCAAAAACAAAAACTTTAGGCAAAAATCTAATACAAGTCTACTCTTTTGTAAGTTCCATTGTGTGCAATAAAGCTTGCTCTCAAAAAGAAATAAATAAGATAGCAGCCTGAATCTAGTGGGTGCAAAAACCTAACAATTTTATCCCTTAAGCAGGAAATGCAGAGCCTTCAGCAGCAAGTCTATCTGAAAGTCAAAAGCTAACCCAAATTTTGCCTCACTTTTCTTAGGAAGAAAAACATTGTCTCAGAGTCCTAAGCATGTGCAAAGTGCAAAATTCAAAGTCATCACTATGTCTAACAATAATGGCCTTTTTTAAGTTTTCAGCCTCCTATTTCAGTGACGGCTAGAAACTCAAGATGAAAAGAAGACCTCACCTACACGTTTCATTTATGAGACGTGCTTATAGGTTTACACGTGTTTACAAGTTTATCTGTCTAATATAATTCAGTGTTGTTTACAAAGCCCATAGTGTTACGTGTAATTTATGTTCATTTCACTCTTTAGTGTTACATGTTAATCTCATGTAAAGCATGTGTGTAGCCTCACAACCCTATGTCCAAACTCCTTGCCTCCTTCGTGAAAGCCCTAATACAAAAAGGAGCAGCTGTGGAGTGACCATACCAGTCACTTCTCCAATGGATGCAAAAAAAAAAAGAGGCAATTCCAACGCCATGTGTGCCTAATATAATGAACCTTGTTTTAAGCAATGTTTAAAGCCAAACCAGTGTTCAGCATAAACTGTACTTCGCATCCACCTAACCCTGAAACGGCAAACGCCCAAGGAATGACCCCACAAGAAAACCCAGAATTGCAGCGCACAATCAGCTTCCATGGATGAAAGAAGCAAACAACTCCGAAAAGACTATTTGCAGCCATGCTGGCTGAACTCACAAAAAACTCATTTAGTTAGCACCTACTGTAAATATGTTTATCCACTGACTTTACTAGAAAAAACCTCTTAAAAATGTGTCTTATTCCTGTATGTCACAACCAGTTGTCTTTCACATGCTTAAGCAAATGTTTGTATATAATATTGTGCAACCATTGTGTAATCCCAATGTTCCTTGTGTCAAACCTTTAACCCCGTCCAAACCTAGATTTTATCTCAACTTCATACACGGCTCAAACGTTTAGCCACAAAAAACAAAAACAAAAAAAGGGGGAGACTGAACCCCCAAGTTTCTTCAAAGAGTTTGGGCAGCTCTACTGGGAAAACACTTTATGGCAAAACTGATTTTTGGCAAAAACTGATACCCCATTGTGGTAATTTGGCCAACAGGAAACACTTGCATGGCCTTAACAGAAAATAACACTTGCATTGCAATGGTCAGACAGATGCACCTAATGCTAGATCTGGGAGAGAGGGGGAAGGTCAGACCAGGGTGTCCTGCAAAGAAAGGAAAGGTGAGTGCACATCCTCCCTGTCCCACAAAGCACATGGAGACCTGACTCCATTTTGGACCTCATCCTGAAGGTAAAGGCAGACATCTGTACGTCGCCTGTCCCCCCCCCCCCAGTCTTAAAGAAATGCAAATCTAATGTCTGACAAACAGAGCATTGCAAGGGGCTATTCTAGCCTAAAGCTCTTGACAAAAGACTTATGCAAGTCCTGCCTAAATCCGATCAAGTTCTTATCTGCCAGAAGTTTCCTCCCATCAGAACAGCTCAGAATAATTTAAATCACAGTGAAAACGCTTAGCACTGTGATTGTGCCTAAATTGGTCTTCCTGATCCCTTTAAACTAAGAAAATGTACCCCAAAGTTTAAAACATTACAACGCAACACGTAGGTGATGTAATCTAGGAAGTGTATTGTTTTAACCTTACAGATAACAGCCAGCGCATTCTGGTCTCAATTAACAATTCTTAAAAATTATGTACAAAGCATCAAGCTAGAAGTGACCCCTGCATGGTGATCTGCTCCGTCGTGTCTTACAGTATATTGTATTTGCTGTTTCCATTTTGCTTGTACCCTGTTGTTTTGCACAATGTGTCCCCCATTGCCAGCCTGGCTCCAAAAGCCCATCTTCCCATCAAATATGTTATAAATATTCTCTATTTAAAAAACAAAAAACGGGGAGATGTAGGAAAATGCCTAACCAATCAAAGAGGCGCATGGCACCTGGAAGCACAACCCCTGCGCTGGGTACTGGCCAATCAAGAAAGCACACATCAGCCCAGATGTGCTTCCCCCCTGCCGACCAATGGGAGACACACACAAGGGGGCAATCTATGGCGGGAAAATGAACCAATCCCTGATCACTGTGATGTTTTAAATTGACTGTATGTACTATAAATAAAGCAAGCGCAGAGGGCTCGCTCTCTTTGACCTCCTCACCAAACCAGCCTTCGCGTGTTCCTTCGTTCCTTCATCTCCGCTGGCCGAGAGCCAGCTGGAGGTCCCTGCAGCCTTCCACCTTCTGCTGGCTGTGTGCCAGCTAAAGGTCCCGCAGTTTCTCCATCTCCGCTAGCTGAAGAGCGCTAGCTGGAAGATCCCCAACATTTCTGACCACATATGAATGCTTTGAGGTGTCTATTTTACAGAAAACGGCACTATGACTTGATACAATATGATCCACACGTATGGGGTCGATAAGCTCTTATATGGGAAAAAAAGCTGTATAGGTGGGAGCCATAATGACAGAAGAAAAGAATGTGATCCTTCTTAGTGCTATGGTGGAGACTCCCAAACTATGTGACACAGACAGACAGACATGGTACTCGCAAAACAGCTCAAACTTGTTTCTTTTCTTGGTCTTTTTCCTCCTGTGTCCCTGTATCTTTTTTAATTCTTTCCTTTTCTGTTCCCCCTCCTTTTCCTCCTCCCACCTCTCTTTCCTTCCTTCTCTCCCTCCCTCCCTCCCTCTCCTTTTCTAGTTATCAACCCCCCCCCAAAAAAAAGAAAACACCAACAAAAATGGTGGTGTTAAGGACAGGATCCAATTGTGGGCAGTGTTCCTGCTAAGCTGCCTGGCTGTGGAGCCATGCAGCTCTCAATGGAGCTCTGTGCTGCTCGGATGTCATGATATTTGAATGTAGCAATGTCATTGCTGAATGCTAGAAAGATGCCTCTGCACTGCTGGGTTGCGATGGGTGGGTTCCGCACAGCGCCACTGGTTTTTACAGGGAACACTGGTTGTGGATCTCCAGTGATTAGCAGAAGAACAGAATTTTAGAACTTTAGCTGACCTTCTAATGGCTGGGAGTGGAAATGTCAACTTAGTAAACGCTTTTTAAAGGCTTAGTAAATGAATTTTTAAATGCTCACAAATGTTGGTGAACATTTGTTTTAAATGCTAACAAATGTTGCTGGGCTTTCATAACTATTCCTTTAGGAAGATTATTTCTAAATCTCCCTCTGTGAGTGCACACGCATGTGTGTGCGCCAATGGTGTGAAAGCACAAGCACATATGAAATGAGCACCGCAGCATAATTGTCTTGAAGAGTTGAAATCTTGAAGAAAGTAGCTGAGAAAGAGGAGCTCTCGAGGAGTGCTTGACAAAGCAATTTAAGAAAACAACACTTTCAGCAAAACAGTAGGGGAAAAGCTGACTACATAAATTGAAGCTAATGAAGAGAAGCACAAAGCACAGGCGATTTCTAAATGTGAGACGCTGGAGAGAAGAAAAAAGAAGAGACCAATAAGTTAAAAAAAAAGTCTGGAACTGCAAAGATTTCAAAGTTGCAACTCAACCCTTTTATTTACAGAGAGGAGCAATGTTGCTACTCTTCTCCACCCTTTGAGGAGACGCCAATTTGTTTTTTACTTTCCCTCTTAAAATATTCTTGAAACTGAAGGGGAGCCTGATCTTTTAAGTGGAGATAAGGAGAAAACTGTCTAGTATCCCATCCATTTTCAAATATATGTTCAATCCAAATCCGTGGCATAGCTAAGGGGTGCAGAGGGTGGAAATTGCACCAGGCAGCAAACTAAGCTTAACACTAGTGGCCGAAATTCTGAAATCCTTGGCAAGTACAAATAATATAATATTATATTATAATATTATATATATATATTATAATATAATAATATTAAATATCATTGGAAAGATCATTTAATGCAGAATGCAATGAAACAAAACGCATTGGAATATCGAAATTTTATCAAAGGTTATGGCCAAGTAACCAGAAAATGTCATTCATTCATTCATTCATTCATTCATTTACTTGCCTACTTCATAAATAAAATTTTGTCAAGGAGGGGTGGGGGCTACAAAATCTTCTTTGCCCAGGATGGCAGGTGCCATAGCTACGCCACTGATTCCAATGCAGTACAATACAAAGCACAATGGAAGGCACTGGTATTATCCCATACGAAACCGACACTGGCCACATTCCAGAGAACTGTGTGATTAGTTTCACAAGCCAAGCAGGGGGTTGGAGTTTTGATTCTCAAACAGAAGGCCTCCCCACGCTGCACAGCAAATCACTTTTGAAACTCAAGGAAGTATTTGTGATACGCATTTGTGATACAGTATATGGTCTGCTGTCCAGAAAGACTTGCAGCGGGAGGGGTGTGGGCATAGTTATTGTAAATGGTCATTAAATGAGGCATTTGCAGGGGAGAAACAATGGGAAGGGGAAAGTATTAGTGTTGAGAACCACATGTTTTTCCTGTAACGTGTAATCTTGCCCTCTCTATCCAGTCATTCTGTTAGTGTCCTGATTGCTGACTTCTATTTGACTTTTGGGGGATATATTTGTCTTGGAAGAAAAACTAGGATGAATCACTCACAATGCTATGTTAAGAGTTAAACCATCAGCAGAAAACGGTGACAATGTAATTGAAAACCTTTTTTTAAAAAAAAATTAAACATAGCATTTTCAAAAATGTTTTGTCTTTCTTGCGGACTGGTCTAGTTCCAATTTTTTGGCCAGCTGACAGCATTTATAGTCATTTATAGAGAGCATTTGAAGATAAAGCCTAGACCTTGAAATTTATTTCAAAAGAATCCTTTTACTGAATTGATTGTTTTAATTCTTTTTTTTTATTGCTTTATCTTTCTGTTGTGGTTCTGATCAAATTCAGTTGAGTGTAGTTGAATTATAAGGGAGGATATGCTGATTAGATTTAGGGATGAGTAATGCTCCATTGTGAGGCACAATAGATTTTGCGACGCAGATTTTTTTAAAATAGCCCTACCTTATAGATACAAAATTGACAGAGATGTCAGAATGTAACGATTTGATTATTGATCGTTCTAAAAATAGCCCTGGCTTTTGATTGTAGTTTCTAGAACTTACAAATCAGCTAGTCTGGGTGACATGCTTCAAATTATTGACCGTTACCCATAAATGGCACTGTGGCCCAGGCACTGACCTTACTGCCAGCACACCATCCTTACTGCCAGAGCTGGAGTGCCTTATGGCACTTTTTATGACACCCAATGCCAGTGGTGAGGCTAGAAGGTGGACATTAAGCCCAATATTATTATTATTTGTTATTTATTAAATTTTTATCCCGCCTTTATGCCCGAAGGCACTCAAGGCGGCATTACAATGAACAATAAAAACAAAATTTAACATTAAAACAATATTAAAATACAATTAAAAATTTAAAAAACAATGAGCAACAAGCCCCGTGGATCATAAAATTAATAAGAGTAAAAAGATATAGCCTGTCAACAAAAAGCTTTTTGAAATAAAAAGGTCTTCAGCCCCCGCCGAAATGTTAACAAAGAGGGAGCAGTTCTCAATTCTAAGGGGAGGGTGTTCCAGAGTTGGGGGGCCACCACTGAGAAGGCCCTCTTCCTGGCCGCCGCCCCTCTCACTTCTTCTGGTGGTGGCACAGTTAAAAGCCCCCCCCCCCAGATGATCTAATTATAGATCTCTTGTACTGGTAGCCCAGGGCAGGTTCAACTTGTAGTAATTCAGTAGTCAGTGGAAGAGATTGTCAGCACCAGGAAACTTAATGGTATTTGCTCAGACCTCTCTCTATAGTCACTAAAATGAGCATTACAAGGAAGAAGAATGTTAAGGGATAATGCAGCTGTTAAAATGGGGTGAGGGCAGATGGTGACTTGGCAGGATATATATGACTGACATTCCTTCAAGGGGCATATGATGTGGGCTGCTTGTTCTAAAGTGTTCTCTTATTTTTGCTATTAAAAAAACTTGGGTTGTACTTCAGGAAAAGAAAAAAGACAAGTTTGAAGTCTTCTGGAGAAATTAAAATAGGTAGATACAGAAATCAATAGAAAAATAGCTTTAAAGACCCGCTTCCAGGTTTCTTGCTCCTCCATTGTCACTCTAGAATACATTGGCATAGATGATATACTGCATTCAGGCACTAGATGGGGTGAATAGAGGAATCTAATGGGCAGCGCAATCCTACCATCTGCGCAGCGTCGGCGCAATGGGGTTGTGCCAATGCTGCATGCTTAGTGCTTACGCGGGGGCAGCGATTGGCAGCCCCGTGTTGGCGCTAAGGCTAAAGGACCTGCGCTGCTGGCAGCGCCGGCCCTGTAGCGCCGGCGCAGTGCCTCCCTCGCATCGGCCGAAGTCGGCCGGCACAAGGGAGGCGCCATCACAGCACACCTCAGGGACTGGCAGGAGGAGGGCGGAATGTGAGCAGGACAAGGGCGGGACATGGGCAGACTACGGATTCGGCCCGTTCAAGAGGCCATGTGGCCCAGATTTGGGCTGCATGGTCTCCTCAGATCTGCGCCCACTCTTTAGCAGGCACAGATCCAAGGAGCGCATAGGGGAGACTGGAGCCTCCCCTACGGTAAGGCTCCAGTCTCCCCCCACCCAGCGTTGGATATGGCACTGGCCAGCCGCCTTGCCATTCCAGCGCTGGGTAGGATTGTGCCCTAAGAGCGCAATCCTACCTGAAGTTAGGCTGGCACATTTAGGCCAGCAAAGTTTGGCCAGCACCAGGGCCACTGTAAAGCACCTTTGGATCACTCTTGGAGTCAGGGAGGATGGTGCACGTATGTGTGCTGGCCTCACTGACTCAGAGAGTAGTCTAAACATACTTCAAAAGGAGGAAATGGGATTTTGCCCCATTTTTTCCCTTGTTACAAGGCATTTAAAGGCATTTAAAGGGCCCTGGTATCAGTGGTGAGTCAAATAAGTGGATACCAAACCAGTGGATACTGACGCAGGACCTATATATTATCTTCTTTATTGGACAACTATCAGCATTTTTTCCTAGCAAGGAATACTCTCGTTCATATGAGTATTTTTTTTTCAGGTAAGTACAGTACATACCTTGAAAAGAGATATCATGCTATATTTTGTTGACTTTAAATTTGTCCATTTGATTTGTTATTACATATACTGTATTTTCACATGCATCTTTTACTTCTATTATCACTGGAAAGAAAAGTACATTTTAATCTCTATACGTGCTGTTTTATTATGTACTTTATTTTTTCACCTATATAGAGAGTTACCAGATACAAACTGGGACAGAGTGTCTATACCTTTAACCATTCCATAGAAGAGGGAGTTTGGGCAGGGGCAGCTCATCATGGGTTTAAAAAGCTGCACCTGCTGAAATTACCTCTTCTATACAATGGTTAAAGGTGTAGGCACACTGCTCCAGTTTGCATTTGGCAACCCTACCTAAATACAATGTTTTATAATTATTTTGTAATTCACTAATGAAGACAATATGTCTCTCAAAATGCCTTGGGTACTGACAAAATTTGAAGGAGCCAGTCTCCAGGACAGGTTATAAGAAAAATTCATTTTTGGACTTACAGTATAGGATATTTTCCTATGCACCTGTTGGCTTTTGTCTCTATTACATCATTTGTGAACTAGCCTTTTTGTCGACTATACTCATAACAGCCTATTCCTTGTGGGCTCACAGAAAAGACTGAGGTAAATTGAACCCACTGAGCTCCCAATGCTTGAGAAAACACAGTGACTGTCAAAGGGTTGCTACAATAATGTAAAATATTTGCATTTTTTCCCTTTGGAAATATTCATGTCTTTGGCTGACCTAAAGGGTCACAAATCCAGGGCACAGTTGTCATATTAAAAACATAACTCTGTACAGGACTGTATCAGAGAGAGAAGGCTAGTGATATTGACTCATAGCATTATGTGTTATGCTAGATGCATCCTATTCAAAGTGCCTTGACTGACTTCATACTATTTTTCGGCATAAAAGAAAAATCCTTGAAGTGCAATTATCATGATTTTTTTTATCGAGGGAGCATTCCTTCGTAAGAGGAACAGAAACAATAAATTTCAATGGGAGCAGAATTATTAAAAGCAGAAGCAAAAATAGCACCCTTTATCCTGCTTTGCTGAAGTCTATTTATTGTTTTTCGCCATCTTAATGGAAAGGGTGAAATTTCATAATTGGATATTACCTCAAATATTTTGAATGAACAAGTAAATAACGTCCAGTCAAAACTCTGTTCAAGACTCTCCACAAAATGTCTTTCAGCAACCTGAATTGTGTTTCAGCAAGTCTTCTATCTTGCTGTATTGTCAGTTAAAGCCATGACAGACACCACAGATCAGTACCTGTATGTGGCCTGGTGATTGATAATCCTGGACGTAATTTGTAAATGTGGCCCTCCTTTTTAAACTAGGTGAAAGAGCATGTGTCAGGCCTATATTCCTGGCTGCTCTGAAGATTGTTATTATCTTTACAAATAGCCAGTGTAGTGGGACCACTACAGATAACTGAACATTTCTCCTGAGAGCAATCAAAGGATTAGTCGCATTTGGGCAGAGATTCAATCTGCATGGAAAATTGTCCATGCTGAGTTCTATTAGAAGGCGCTGCTGTGCAGGATTTGTTACTAATCATAAGGCAAAATTACAAGAAGCTGCTGCAAGGAGGTATGTGTAAACAAAATAATATACAAGTAATTTCCATTATTAAGCTTGAGCATGATAAATGATGTGCCATCCATCAGTGCCTTTGGAGAGTAAGAAAAGGAAGAAATCTATGCACACTCTGCACTTTCATTTCATTTCTCATAATGAATCAAAATAATTCAGTTTTACGAAACATCACTAATGACCACATTATAGCCCCCCCCCTTTTTTTCCAGTTGGCTTCAAAATACAGTAAGAAATATTGACGCTAACCTATTGTATTGGCCTAACCGCACAAAATGTATATAATATTTTGGACTCTGCTGCAGATCTCAGCACTAATGTTAAATAATGAGTCACAACAGTTCAATTTACAGTGCCATCCTAGGCATGTCTACTCAGAAGTAAATCTCCCTGGATTCAATTGGGCAGTGTTTCTCAAACTGGGTCATGAGCCAATTTCAGGTGGGTCACCATTCATTTCCATGTGTATTTTATTTTTAATATATTAGACTTGATGACTGCAACTGACTGCATTTGGGGAAATGTTACTGATTGTACTTTTAACAGGCTGCTATATTAATGCTTTTAACAATGATTGTCAATGCGGCTTACTCCCAAGTAAGTGTGGATTGGATTGCAGCATTTGGGATGTTAGTGGAATTCTTTTAATAGATCAAGAACTGCTTGGGAGGGTGGTTCTTATGTATGTATGTATGTATGTATGTATGTATGTATGTATGTATGTATGTAT
>JAJKFI010000012.1:1322124-1338196 GCA_029204185.1 Lerista edwardsae
GGGGGGGTGAGAAGGGGTGCAAAACAAAAGTTCCGCCAGGCCCTGCTGGCATGCCTGTACCAATCGACACGAAACTTGGCACGCATACACCTTGCGGCCTGGCAACAAACACTGCGGGGGGCAGACCCCCTTCGTGCCCCCCGGGGTGGGGGTACGCGGGGGTCTCTGCATGAAAATGGTCAAAAACGGCCAAAATCGGTGTCGAATCCATAGTTTCCAGGGTCGCCAGGGCGAGCGGCAACACTCCCCATGCCGTTGAAGTCTGGGTTCGGCCCCCCCTCAGCGTGGGGGGGCGAGAAGGGGTGCAAAACACAACATCCGCCATGCCCTGCTGGCACACCTGGACTAATCGACACGAAACTTGGCACGCATACGCCTTGCGGCCTGGCAACAAACACTGCGGGGGTCAGGCTGAGGACAGCTGAGGAGAGCGGCGATGATCCTGACGCCGTGGGAGTCCGGGTTTAGCCCCCTCGGTGTGCGGGACGGGAGGGGGTGCAAGACACAACGTCCACCATGCCCCGCTGCGACGCCTAGAGTGATTGGCTCCAGACTCGGCACGCGCGTAAGAACGGTCAAAAACAGAGAAAATTGGCATCAGATCCATAGTTTCTGGGGTTGCTGGGGTGAGCAGTGATGCTCCCGATGCTGTGGGAGTTTGGGTTCAGCCCCTTCTCAACATGGGGGGTGGGAAGGGGTGCGAAACAAGAGGCCCGCCATGCCCCACTGCGATGCCTGGAGCGATTGGCGCCAGACTCGGCATGCGCATGCCTTGCGGCCTGGCGACAAACACTGCGGGGGTCAGTCCCCCCCAGCACCCCCGGGGGTGGGGGTGTGCAGGGGGGCCCACGTGAAGATGGCGAAAAACAGCCGAAATAGGTGTCGAATCCATAGTTTCCGGGGTCGCTGAGATGAGCGGCGAAGCTCCCGACACACTTTGCTCCCCTCAGGTTCGGGCTCTCCTTGGTGTTGGGGGCGAGAAGGGGTGCGAAAGGAAATGTCCGCCATGCCATGGTGGAATGCCTGGAGGGATGCGCACCAAACCTGGCACGTGCGTGCCTTGCGGCCTGGCGACAAACACTGTGGGGGTCAGGGCCCCCCCAGCGCCCCCGGGGATGGGGGGTGCACAGGGGCCCCGAAGTGAAAATGGCCGAAAACGGGCAAAATAGGCGTCGAGTCCGGGTGACGCTCCCGACGCGGTTGGAGTCCGGGTTCGGCCGCTGTCGTTGTGGGGGGCAAGAAGAGGTGCGAAACTCATAAATTCTGGAAGATCATTTTGTTACCCGGGCAACGCCGGGTAACAAAAAGCTAGTAGTAAATATTAAATACGAATGGTGCAATTCCATTTCATATCGGTGCAAAGATTGCACTGATGATGTAAGTGATGCTGTATCCTGCCTGCTGGTAGGGGACCAGGACAGCCAGGAGACGGAATGGCCCAAACTCTCCTAGTAGTATTCCATCTTGGCAGGCTCTCTGCTGGTCTGTGGACTGCTGCTGCCAGTGCAAAAATCAGAAGGCCATGCACTGCCAACAACCGCTGGTAGGTTTCTTTTGTATGTAGGAATATTGAGCTGCTGTTGTCTTTGGGGCTATTCTTTGCTTTTCCATCATGATCGTCTGTTTGTAATAGCCGTGATATGACAGATAGATGAGTTACTCAGTGCTTATGCTCAGAAGTTGGAAAGGTCTAGGCAGAGGCATACCCATGGCTTTTCAGGGCTTTGCAGCATCGTGACATCATTTTTGGGGTCACAGCAGCCAGCTGGGCGAAATTGCCCAACTGGGGAAGCTATTGAAGTGTGCATGATGGTGTCCAACTTCCCTGTGGTGCCTAGGGCTCTTGCCCCGGGTTGCCCCAGGGAAAATATGCCTCTGGATCTAGGTGAGTTAGGAACAAGTTCTCTCTCTCTCTCTCCCTCTCTCTCCCCCCCCTCTCTCCCTCTCTCTCTCTGTGTGTGTGTGTGTGTGTGTGTGTGTGTGTGTGTGTGCACGCACGTGTGCGTGCGTGCGTGCGTGCGTACGCTGGAATACTTAAATGCCTTCCAAAGTTACATATAACCTTTATTATTTACCTAAACCATTATATTCTTACAGGCCCATGACTGTGTGAGCACAAAGGAATTGGCTTCATCTAAATCTGGCCCGGGTCACTCAGGGCCCAATCCTATACTTACCATGCAGTGTTGTCCTTGCCTTCCGCTGGGGCTGACTGCCATAAAGCAAACAGCGCCAGTTGCAAAAGGCTGTCTAACAGCATGCTGGCGGGAAGGTCTGTGCCTTCCTCCCCACATCAGAAATCCCCCTCTGCTTGCCAGGACTGGGGAGGGAGAGGGGAATGAGCAGATCGGGTCCTGGAAGGGGGTGGGTTCAGCAACTGAATCTTATCCCCTTTCCCAAACCCTGAGCCTGTTGTGTGGGTCCATGTGCAGGTCTGAGTAGATCCCTCCTGTGCTGTGGAAGCTTCCAGGTTCCAGGTAAGGGAACTATTGTTCTCCACAACTGCAACTAGGATGCAGAGGTACTGTAGCCATTTTGGCACTGCTGTATTGGCAGGGGAGGAGGAAGCATCTGCTTGGTTTGCTACTGAGGCCTGAGTGCCTGGATTTGGGGGGAGCTAAATTTTGCTGGCCAGTTAGCCTATAGGAAGCTAAAGGACTGGCTGTTTAGAAGGGGGGTGGCTACCAGTGTGCAGCTTGCCCTGAGGACTTGTATACCCATCCGTTTGGTGAATTTGGCCACATAGGTGAACAAGCGCAAGAACTTCCCTCTAGGTTTGGTTTATTTGCCAGGGAACTTTGCCCTGCTCTCTTACGGAGTGTTAAACCCTTGAGAGAACCGTATATACAAGAACAAATTGGGAACATGAAGTTCTGACTCACTGGGAGTGTTAAAGCAGTGAGCTAGGTGTGCATAAGATCGGTCAGAGAGACCCTGGGCTGTGACATGCAACCTAGAGGGAAGTGGCAGCCTAAGGGCGTACTCTAGCTCTGGAACCCACAGGCAAAGAGAAAAACATCATAGACTTCTGATCTTGATAGCACTTAGCATGTGTTTGCTTTTACAAACAAGTTCATACTCACATGATAGAAAGCTTTAAATAGGCATACATCCTTCAAGGTTGTGTGTCTGTTATGATTATCGTTCACTTGTTTCTAGAAGTCTCCTAATAGCAGCAGTAGCTAAACTGTTCTGAGCATGCATGCTGTGCTATCCCATGGTCACAATTGTTCTCTCTTACTTTTGGTCTTTAAGGCTTTGTTGTGGTAAACAAAAGTTAATACCCTAAAACAAGAATGCCCTTTGCGTAGCAAATGCTTGCAGTTGCATTGTAAGCAAAACTGTACTGAAATCTATATCCCCCCTTCCAAGTGTTGATAAGTCTTTCATACTGAGAAAGTAATAGCCACTACAAAATCCACTAATTTAATCACAAGAGCATATCACTATATGCCTTTGTCTGTATCATGAAAAGGCCAGAAGCCAGCAGTCAGTTTGCCAAACACAACTTTATTGCCTTGTAACAGGAAGAGAAAGGCAAACAGGAAACTCCTGAGTTCAACATGTGGATGGACAGAGGAAATCCCATCCAGTGGCTCCAAACTTCCATCTGCATGATCACCCAAGGCTGGGAATACAGCATATCCAAATACAACTCAGCTATCCATAGGATCCCTCTAGGCAGAGAAGGTCTCCTATCACAGGCATAGAGCAGCGGCATGGGCAGAAGGTGAGAAAGCAACGCTCCATTGGAGTTCATTGAAAAATAACACCACCTCTACTGTGGTGGCTGTGCTCACACAAACACTTACGACCCGTGTGCTCCAGTTGTCATGTGAGCACAACATCGGTGGCACTTTTTGAAGAAACCCAGGGTGCAATCCTAACCAACTTTCCAGCACCGGGATAAGGGCAATGCATCTCTAAGGTAAGGGAACAAACACTTCCTTACCTGGAGAAGCCTCCATGACTACTACTCCACTGCAGAATGCAGGACATGCCCTAGGCTATACTAGGGCTGGAAAGTTGGTTAGCATGGGGCTCCCATAAACATATCACTGCCTAACCTTCTGTCCCCATACAGCATGCCACTGGTATAGAGCCTATGCACCTACAGTTGTATGTCATGGTCCCTGTTCATAGCTTTCGTGGAACCCATGGTGGTGGCAGCAGGCACAATAACAGTGTCAACAACATCTATATCACCAAATTTGTCACATGAATAAAGTGCATGCACACACAGCTGCCTATACACAAGTACATGTGTTTGGGTAAATGAATTACAATGCAAAAAGAATGCAAATAACACAAAACTTTTAGAAGTAAACATGAGATCTAGAACACTCAAAAATCTAAAATACAAAGGATTCTTTAACAGGCAATCACATAGTTACACCTTAAATACTATCCTTTGAGTCAAAGTCTTTTGCAACTTCTCAGTCATCAGCAAAACAGATCTACACATGAAAAATACCAACAAAAAGATTCCTCCTTACATTACAACTGATTGTTGCTAACTATAAACAATAATAATATAAAAGTATTACTAATAATCACAGAACACTGTAATGCCTAAATACATTAGGGAGTAAACCTACTAGAAATAGAATAAATTGAGTATGCTATTATTTTATATGCTTATTGAAAATCACTGGAGAAAATCATTAGTAATAATATTGGCAACTAATGATAAACATTTCCATACAAAAACGTTAAGTGTATTAATAAATAATAAAGCATTCAGTTAATATAAACTGATTTTAAGTTTTGTTTCTAGATATATATGGACTCCTGGGAAATGTGAAAAGAATTACAATATTTTTTATTCTGATTGCTTTAAGGTTATACACACAAAGAATTACATAATGTGAAGGATGAGACATTTATGATATAAAACATAATGTTGCTAGAGTCTTCAAGGCAGCCATGGATTAAAACGCATTGTGGGATTTAGTCCCAATGTTTCACTTTCACCCGTAGAACCCATCTTCACGGGATTACAAAGAATTTTGTATTCTCTGCTCGCTGTTCTGAATAGCATCCCTTTCCAAGGTGTCTCAAGTAGATGCCTAATTGGCCTCACCTGGTAGCTGGCCGTACTTGCCAGCTCCTGCTTGAATTTTAAAGACATACCCACAGGTTTTTGACCAGGGGTGTCAAACATAAGGCCCAGGGGCTGAATGAGGCACACGGAAGCTCTTTATTCATCCATCAGGCTCTCCCAGCACCACCACCAGCTGCTCTCTCCTACTGAGCTGTGCTGAGGTGTCACTGCTGAAAGGGAGGCCCATGTGATAATTGGTTCTCCCATATCTTGAAAATATGGTCAAAATTTGCATATGTTCTCTTCTTTCTGTAGGTAATGGATTCCAAAGTGAGAGAACATACTTATTTCTGGTCATGACCAGATTCATGACATCACTTCCTGCTCAATGACATCACTTCCGGCACCCAGCAAACCTCATAAATGCCATTTGGCCCTCTGTATGAAATGAGTTTAACACCCCTGTTTTTGACTGTCCCTCATTACCACAGTTTCCTATGCCAGTTTCTCCTCAAGGTTTTTTTTTATTCTAGTATGTTTAAGTACTGAAAGCCATTACTTATACTGAGGGTATCTTCTTTTTGTTCATATTGTTTTTATGTGGTTTTTTATTTTTATTTTTACTGGCCTCCCTATGGTTCAATGGCCACAAATACCACTGCTGTCTAAAACAATGTGAAAAATCAGCAGTGGTGGAACATGTTGTGAGAACTGGTCATCAAATTAATTTTAATCAAACTCAAATTCTTTCCACAGTGCAACAATACCATACCAATGGCCTCAAAAGGGAGGCCATTGAAATTGAATGCCCTTGTAAGTACTTATACTGGTGTGGTAATCCCTCCATAAATAGCGTTACCGGATACAAATTATTATTATTATTATTATTATTATTATTATTATTATTATTTTATTGGCCAAGTATATAAACTATACCTGGAATTTGATACGGCCACCGGCTACATACATACAATACTACACATACATAGTAAACAAAGAATACACAGAACAAATAAGGGCATATTCAGAATAAACCATTGCCTCAAACTCCTAGTCGCATCAACATAATTACAAATTCAGCAATTTAATGGCACAAGGAAAAAAACTATTTTTGTGCCTCGATGTTTTAGTATACAGAGTCTTATATCGACGACCAGAGGGGAGAAGATTGAACAAGTTATGGCCAGGGTGCAACGGATCTGCAGCGATCTTTTCTGCACGCTTTTTAACCCGAGCAGTATACAGATCTTCTATTGAAATGGGAATAGAGTGCCTTTACTTTTCACCATACTGTAGATGAGGGAATTTTAGCAGGTGCAGCTATTTAAACCTTTCCATGTTGAGCTGCACCTGCCAACATTTCCTTTTCAATACAATGGTTAAAAGTATAGGTATTCTGTCCCTGTTTGTATCTGGTAACCCTATCCATAAATACTTATAAAAGTCCTGCTGGATGTCCTATTTCTCACAGCAGCCCACCAGTTGCCCCTGGGAAGCAGGAATTTAAAGGAGATCCCTCTCCCTCCATTACTCTTCTGCAACTGGTTTTCACTCTGACATGGGAAAAATTGATATGAGGATGCTTTAGGGTACTAGAACGACCTGTGGCAGGAATTTTCTGGCAGGAATATTATCTCCTTCCCTTCCAGCTTGCTGCTAAGCAAGTAAGAAAGATTTAGATTATTGGCAGTGTGGTTTGGAATCTATGTACCTACCACAGCCGTATGCAATCAATGTGATCAAACCATGGAAAGTGACTGCAGGTACATGTGAAAGAGACCTTACTATTTTCTTTTTTAATCAATGGGTGCTGATACCTTCTGTTAGCAGTTAAGGTCAGTGCTCCAGGGCCTTTCACAATCGTGCAGCAGCTTTTTGAACAGGCGATTGTTAGCAGGAGTGAGGTTCTAGTGATGAATTGTGACATGGCATTAGATGAGCACACTGCTATGCAAACATGCTGCTTAGTTCAGAATTGCCGCAGCTGCTGCCATATGAAAATGTGAAGTGGGGGAATGCGCTGCTCAGCAGCACCGTCAAGCCTTAAGGACATCATTTGCATAGTAAAGGGACTTCAAACACAAACTCAAATGCCCTTTCATCTTAACTGGTGCTAGTAATGTGGAACACAATTCATAATATTAAGAACTAACATTCAATGATGCCTTTGGAGTTTTTGACCAGTTTCCAACTGAGGCATATTTTGTCTGGGCCAAAGGATAGGCTTGTGTTTTCATTTGTGGCATTTGCTGCTAGCATGTCTATGACAGATTTGTTTTATTGCCAGAATCAATCCAATTTTTCCCCTCCTCCAACCACCATCTTTCCAGAAGTATGAGTGTACAAGCATTTGGGGTTGTCTCCAATCATGGCCACTGTGAAGGTGGACTAACAACTCCGATGCAAAGGTGAGTCTTCAAAAAGGAGTCCTTCCTCTTTACACTATAGTGTGAACAGTATCTAAGTCTGCTCTTCAGAGGACAGAAGAAACCATCAGCTGGCTAGCCTAGCTAATTTAAAAATAGCTTATCTACAGTTTAGGAAAAGTCAAACATATTTATATTAGGGTTCTTTGAAACCTGGTGAAAGGAGTCCTCTAAGGTAGGTTAGGACTATTACATCCCGGAACTGGAGATCAGCTTTTGAATGGTGATTTGTCTAAGACTATCCACTGAGTTCACAACTGACAAATAGTTAAACCAGTAATGATTTCTACCTTGAAGTAGCTCATTCTGTGAACCACTGTGCCACATTAGGCTTTCTTTAAAACAAGCAAAAAACCTTATATTGTATGAGCTTTCCAAACACAAAGGTATGAAACAAAATGATAGAATAAATCAACAAAAACAATTAAAAATGTAAGTTCACTATTTTTAGAAAACTGAAAAGCATTTGTATTGGTTTGGCTTTAATTCCTAACTCAGGAGATTCTAAGTATTTCAACAATGGGAACTTTCCCTCATGAAAACTCATAAAAAGTTTGGATCTTTTCTTGCAATGCGGTCAATTTTCACTATCGTTGCTTTCTTTGCTGGTGCCAGCATTTAATTGTTGTAAAGTATATTGAGAGTGGGACTAAATACACCTGCTTTGACTGTCCTATGGTTTGGCATAGAAATGAGGGAAATGGTACATCCTCTTCATTGCACAATTTCAAAATCTTATATTCACCCATCAAATGCTAAATGAAACTACAAAAACAGCTTGTATTGCTTCCAGAAGTGTGACAAAAAGACAGGGGAACCTGTGGCAGAGAGGATGGTGCACATCTGTATGTTGGCCTCTCTGACTCCGAGAGTGGTCCAAACAGACTTTATAGTGTGCCCGCCAAACTTTGCTGGCCTAACTGTGCTGGCCTAACTCCAGGTTAGAACTGCGCCCTACGAATCATGGTTTATTTGTGGCCCCAACATTTCAGTTGGCACAAAAATGTTGTCATTAGAAGGTGCTCAGTGAATGCTGGCTTTAGGAAGTGAAACGGAATGTATGAATGGAAGGGGAGGGGATTTGCGATGGACTAGAGGAATTCAAATAAAAATAGAAATTATTTAGAAATCTCTGATAGTGGTTGTTTCTTTCAGAATTACTGATACCAGGTGTCATAGATATACTAGCTGCTGGAAGATAGTTGCTTTCATTTTTATAAAGAAATATATCGCTGATCGCTAAAAGATATACAGCTGAATTAAAATACCTCTTCATTAATGTTGAACTCCAAAGAATGGCTATCATGGAAAACGATTGCAATTTTTATGCAGATTTATTTTTTCATACCACTTTTAGTCAAGTAATTTATCATTAAAGTTTGTAAATTTATTTAATTCTTCTTTGCAACAATATTGTGTATAACTCTATTCAGAAGCAGTTGTTATTTTCCTAAATTCAAGTATTTTCTCAGAAGTAATTCATTTGTGAACGTGACAAGGCCTGTTCACATCAGACCTATTTACTGTGGAACCCGCTGTTCCACAGTAAACCCAGTGGAACCCGCTGTTTTGGGGTTCCAAAACCAGTGGAACCTGCTGTTTTGAGGCAATCAGATCTTGGGCAGTTACAAGACAGACTTTTCAAGTATGTGGTACTTGAAGAAAGTGTTTTCCTAGAGAGGGAAAGAATAGATCTACTTAGTGGGGAGGGATGTACTTCTTTATAGCAAAAGAGGAAAAGGCAGCTTGACCCTATGTAAAGTCTATGCGCCTGTGTGCCTATGGGCCTGTGATGCTCTGAAATCTGGCACAGCCCATTAAACTGATGGCCATCTCTTTAAAATAAGGCATTATTTAAAATAAGGCATTATTGTGTCAAACACAACCAGGTACTGTACCTTAGACAGTGGAATGGATGAATGTTTCAATGGCTTTAGAAGATAACCATGTTGGGAAAGCTATAATTTTACATGTGATTTCTGATTGACTGCATTGTTCTTTTCTGTATAGTGTCTATATGGTCAAACATTTCTCGGTGCTTCTCACTTCTCTTATCGACGGCTCCTTTCCCCTTTCATATGCACTATGAATGTAAACAGACCATTAAGGCAATTCACACCCGAGCTCACGTATTGCAAAGTGTAGTGAATTATCCAAGCCCAGAGATAGGGAGCACCTAGCTGTCTTCGATCATCATCATTTGTTCTGACAAGCAGGCATCGCCCTCTCTACCTACCAAAGTGCTTGTGTTTGTTGTGCATTTATTTTTGGACTCATACTGTGTATAAAAGTAGACTTGGGGATGAAATCTGCAGCATCTGGTTGGAAACTTAAGCAGATGTATGGAAGGAAAGGCTGAGTGCATATACTGTAAACACTCACTTTAGGGCAGGGGTCTACACCCTTTTCACGCTTTTATTTTACTTTATCTAGGAGATATGTGTTACTGCCTTTAGGTCACTGGTTATTATGGATGTATGATTTTGCCTTATATCAAGCCAGACCATTGTTCTAGCTAGTATAGCTCAGTATTCAATACAGAGTGCAATCCTAACCTGGAGTTAGGCCGGCACAGTTAGGCCAGCCAAGTTTGGCCAGCAAAAGGGCCACCATAAAGTATGTTTGGACCACTCTTGGAGAGAGAGACCAGAACACAGCCATGCACCATCCTCCCTGACTCCAAGACTGGTCCAAACATGCTTTACAGTGGCCCTCGTGCCAGCCTAACTGTGCCTGCCTAACTCCAGGTTCGGATTGTGCTCTCAGATGCTGCCCAGTCACTGTGGGCACAATCCTAACCTGGAGTTAGGCCGGCACAGTTAGGCCAGCAAGGTTTAGTTTTCACAAGGAAAGTATACTGTAAATATTTGGATCACTCTGGGAGAGGCCAGCACAGAGACATGCACCATCCTCCCTGACTCCAAGAGTGCCCTAAACGCACTTTACTCTGGCCCTTGTGCCGACCAAACTTGGTGACCTTAACTTGTGCCAGCCTAACTCCAGGTTAGGATGGCACTCTACCTTGAGTTTCAAAAGAGGCCTTTCCCAGCTCTTCCTGCAGATAGTAGGGGTTGACTCCTGGCCCCTATGTGTTGAAATATGCATTGCTAGATATTGGCAGTAATCCAAAATGTTATGCATGCTGCAGTGCATATGATGCATTTATGGCGCTCCCCATTCATTTGCATGGATGGAATCAATTTGAAATGAACAGGGAAAGCATTTGGAGCAGGATTCTCCAAATGTGTATTGGTGCGCCTGTTGCAGGAATGTATGTAATATATGAATTGAGACAATGGGAAAGGTAGTAAAGGCCACGAACTACCATGTTCAAAAAGCAGCTGTTATTTTTGAAACACCCTTTTAATGTGCTTCGATCCTAGTTCTTCAAGGCCTACAGCTTGTTCCCCCAGCCAGCTACATGGGAGCACAGATAGGTCAGAGTGGGGCAGGCCGTGGGAGGAATAGGGCAGGGAGGATGAGGAATGGTAGAGGGGAGGGGGAATGATCTGGGTGGGGAGAGGAAAAGTGGGTGGCAAATTAGGGGAGGGAGCAGGTGGATCCCAATGGCAACAACTTGCACTGAGATGCTATCCCAATTCCTTCCCCGCTTCCATCTCACAAATAGCCCAGGCTGAAAGTGCTGGCATAATGCTCATTCTGCCAGCACTGGCTGCTTCAAAGCAGCTGTGAAGTGCTCTGAGTAGTGCACTGCTGAAGCACTGGTGGGAAAGCCGGGGCCTTCTCTTACGCATCGCAAAGGCCTGTCAAGACAGGGAAGAATTGCGAGGGAGGAAGGAAGGGAGGGAGAGAGAAGAACAGGGGTGGGGAGGGGGCAGGAAGAGGCATAATAGGCTGCAGGAGGGGGTGGATCCAGTGGTGATGGCTCTTACTGGACCCTTTTTTTTTTTCCCCTTGGACTTGCACTAGCAAAATTGATAGTGCAGGTCCAAAGAGACCCATTATGGATGGGGGGGGCTTATACAGGGGTATTTAAATCTCCCTTTCCTCCTGAAGCCCCATGAGCCACACCCTTCCCTGGATATAGCACACCCACTGTTGGCACAGCTGCACAAGTGGAAGGGATGTCTCCAGCAATGCAACTTCCCCATAGGATGCAGGCTAGCCTGCGGTGGCATCAGTGCATCATTGTGGAGGAGGCTGGATAGGATTGATTGGGCTGGGGGAAAAAAGGTTGCCTGAATCCTTGTAGTGTGACACAGAGAAAATAATTAAAGGGAAACAGCTTTTCATCTCACACTCCTAAACATAATCATCCAGGTGTAAGTAGGCATGCAGTCATTTTTGGGTGGCATCTTAGAGTAAGCTCCCTTGAGACTGTATTTCTCTTTCTGTGAACAGGTGTCAACTTCCAAAAGGTGGTCTTCAACGAATACCAGCACTAGTACGCGCTGGAGCATTAACTATCAGAGCTATAACATACACATAGGCATAACTTGTAAAAACAGTATAAAGATTTACCATTTCACCAGGGTTGCAAAAAGAGTTTTATGTGATGGATTTACAATCCAGCCATGTAGCGAATGGTTTGAGCGAAACATGACAGATTTCTACAAGTGTAAGAGACACACAACACATGATAGGCTATGATAAACTGAGAACTGAGAGAATTATGTATGTTATTGCCTCCGGGGTGGATTTATTTTCACTATCTCACTCAAATCTATTATATATTCCCCATGCACAAATATATGAAGGAGATCAATTGGCTATTTCTGAAAGCTTTTTTATTTCTTTTCAAGGAGATATATCTGCCAGATCCACAGAAATAAAATCTTGGCTCACATAACAGAAAGAGAGATTTCATCGAAACATAATATTTTGTGGTACAATTCATAAAGTGCAAGGCGATTGTTAGGGGAGGCATCAGCTCCCTTCCGTCCCTTTGTTCAAGCTCTACCTTCTGAGTCACCATGAATATTCCCTAAAATATCCCACCTGGCCTCAACCGCTGCTCCTCAAGTAAGCAGCGGTGATTGAAGAGAATAAGCCCTTCCCTGGGAGAAAAAGCAAATAATCGTTTAGACCCTGCATGAAGAGACAAGCAGTGGCCCTTGAGCAGGGAAGGAAGGGGAGAGGTAGGAAAGAAAGCAGAGGTGTGCTCATTCCAGGAGAGGAAGAGGCAACGGGAGACGGCATTTGTGCTAGGAACAACATTTTGTGTGTCAGTGAGAAGACAAGATTCAGGGTGAAGCTCCCTGATAGCTTTGCCCCCATTTTCCTGCCTCTGCTGCAGGCCAGGCCGAGGCGGGAAAATGGGGACAGCTCATTGGCTGCTGTTGTTGCAGAGGGGGCTGGGCTGGCTGAGATTCCGAAGGCTCTTTGCCTTCAAGTCTCAGCCTGCCGTTTTGTTGGAAGCAGGCAGCAGCGCTGGTGTGCACTGCTCTTCCCCACACCTTCGTTGGTCATGCTTGCCCAGAGGTTGCCTTGCCTGCCCGCGGGTTTACAGGAGCTTTGTCCACCACCACCACCACCACCACCCTTGGGAGGATCATGCTCTTCTAGCCCCATCAAGGACCAAGCTTGTATTGGGACAAGGAGGAAGCTCTGGGTGGCTTTGGTTGGGAGCTGGTGGCTTACCTGGGCTTCAGGCTGCAGCCATTTCAGAGCCGGCTTTGTGCGGCAGCAGTGCAGCAGCCATTTTGTGGCTTGGCTTTCAAGACCTTTAAGGGACAGAGACAATTGTTTCCATTAGCTGAGTTTAAAGTGACCACAGCATCCTCGCAGCCAGTATAATAAAGGAAGTTTTCTAGTGGACTGAGCTGCTTAGGGGATTTTAAATTCCTTCGAAGGCATACTGTGAGCTGGCGTGTCCAGCTGCCTCGACACCTTTGGGGTTGGTGGTGAGGAGCTCCCTTGGTGCAAGACCAAGAGAGTTTGGAGCCAGGCTGTCATGCCCGTGTAGGCTGTGGGAGGTAGACGGCTAGCGCAGTTTCCCCCACATTAGTACCCTGCATGTGGGAGTGATGAATTTAGATTTTCCCTGCTGCCGGTTTTGTCAGTTTCAATCAAGTGACCAAGCCTGTATCTGGTGTGCTTATTTCAGGGCTGCAAGGGTAATAATTGGAGAATGAAAATAATGTGTGATGAAATGGCCCCTGGTGGTTCACATGATTGCTTACCACATAAGCCCTATTCTCATGGCATATCTGAGGGAAAGCAAGAAGATGGTGAAAACAGATCACGACAGCAGATCCCTCCCACCTCATCCGTATGCATTCACCTTAATGTATGCATGAAGTCAATATACATACAACTAGACATGCTTCAGTAGCATTGAAAAGCCCCCAAAAGCAGAGTTTCCAATTTCATACATACAGTTGTATGTGCACTGACTCCATGAAGAAATTCCGGTGTATATACAGTATACAGCTGGCCCTCATTATCTATTGGGGTTCCATTCCTGGAACCCCCACAGATAAGGAAAACCGTGGCTATTTGCATCTGCAGTTTTCGGGGGGGGGGCACCCTCCAAACCCAACTGGAGTTATGCTCCAATTGGGTCCAGAGGGCTTTCTGAGGCCCACAGAGGCTGCATGTACCTCTGCACGTACCTTCCAGTTTTTGCCAAAACTCACACTGCTCACAATGGTGGTCGTGGTGGGGAAACTAGATGGTCCGGGAAGAGGTAAATATGGCTGTTAATGGCATAGAGGCCACATAATGTATTTATCCAAAGTACTTGGGACCAGAAGTGTTTTGGATTTTGAATTATTATTATTTTTTGTATTTAAGAATATTTGCATATACACAATGAAAGATCCATTGGGACGTGGTGGCACTGCAGGTTGAACCACTGCTGCTGGGCTTTCTGACCGGAAGGTTGGGAGTTTGAGACTGCACAATGGAGTGAGCTCCCGTTGCTTGTCCCAGCTCCTGCCAACCTAGCAGTTCGAAAGCACCTAAACATGCCAGTAGATAAATAGGTACCAACGGTGGGAAGGTAATGGCGTTCCATGCGCTACGGCGTATATGACCATGGAAGCTTGTTCTCGGACAAACGCTGGCTCTACAGGCTTAGAAACGGAGATGAGCACCACCTCCTACAGTCGGTCACGGCTAGACCATTCGGTCGTGGGGAAACCTTTATCTTTTTTTACACAAAATTCATTTATGTTTCATATGCTCCTTATACACATAGCCTGAAGGAAATTTTATATAGTATCTTAAATAAATTTGTACATGAAACAAGGTTTGTACATACAAAACAGTTTGTGATTTTATTCCTTTAGTCAAAAAAGTAAAGAAAAAGTCATGTTTTGTATATTGGAATATTCCAGATTTTGTAATTCTGGATAAGGGGTACTCAACTTGTATAAAGTTGAATAGGATGCTGATAATTCTGAAATGCTGGTTTTCTCAGGGGGGTGGGATTCCTTTATAATTAACTAGCTATTTGTTACCCGGCGTTGCCCGGGTAACAAAATGATCTTCCAGGGTTTATGAGTTTTGCACCTCTTCTCGCACCCCCCCCCCACAACAACGGGGGCCGAACCCGGACTCCAACCATGTCGGGAGCGTCACCCGGACTCGACGCCAATTTCGCCCGTTTTTGGCCATTTTCACTTCGGGGGCCCTGTGCACCCTGGGGGCGCTGGGGGGGGCCTGACCCCCGCAGTGTTTGTGGCCAGGCTGCTAGGCTTCCGCATGCCGAGTTTGGTGCCAATCGGTCCAGGCGTTCCAGCGGGGCATGCGGACATTTTGTTTCGCACCCCTTCTTGCCCCCCATGTTGAGGGGGGGGCTGAACCCGGACTCCAATGGCATCGGGAGCATCACCGCTCATCTCGGTGACCCCGGAAACTGTGGATTTGACGCCGATTTCGGCCGTTTTTGACCATTGTCATGCGGGGACCCCCGCGTACCCCCACCCCGGGGGTGCTAGGGGCCCCCGACCCCCGCAGTGTTTGTGGCCAGGCCGCTAGGCTTCCGCATGCCGAGTCTGGCGCCAATCGGTCCAGGCGTTCCAGCAGGGCACGGCGGACGTTGTGTTTCGCACCCCTTCTGGCCCCCCACATCAAGGGGGGGCAAACCCAGACTCCAACAGCATCGGGAGCGGCAACGCTCATCTCGGCGACCCCGGAAACTGTGGATTTCACACCGATTTCGGCTGGTTTTGACCGTTTTCACGCGGGGACCCCCGTGTACCCCCACCCCCGGGGGCGCTAGGGGGGCCCAACCCCCGCAGTGTTTGTCGCCCGGCCGCAAGGTGTATGCGTGCCGAGTTTCGTGCCGATCGCTCCAGGCGTTGAGGAGCCTATGGGAGACATACATACATACAAACATACATACATACATACATACACACACACCCAGGCTCTTCTTTATATATATAGATAGATTGTGAATAATAAAAAGAAAAAATGAACCTTCATTTCCCCATTTTTCCTATGTTTTCCCCAATCAATTTATTATTTTATTTTTCAGTTTTTATTTGAATAAGCATCCTTGCTGGTTTCTGTTAGGGACAGTTTTTATAATGAGGGGTGTTTGTGTGTGTGTGTGTGTGTGTGTGTGTGTGTGTGTGTGTGTGAGAGAGAGAGAGAGAGAGAGAGAGAGAGAGAGAGAGAGAGAGAGAGAGAG
>JAJKFI010000012.1:1343697-1359304 GCA_029204185.1 Lerista edwardsae
TGTATGTATGTATGTATGTATGTATGTATGTATGTATGTATGTATGTGCTGGATTTATATACCGCTTTTTAAACAAAATTTTTAAAGGACAATTAAAATAACATTAAAATTAAAATTAATTAAACAAATTAAAATGAGATGGACAAGAAGAAGAACAGTAAAAGAGAACAGCGGATCTCATGATCCAGCGCCAAAAATCTGCAACACTGTTGGGCACTTGGGATTGCTGCAGGGTTGCTGGAACAAATGGCTGGGATCTTTGTGGATATACCACCAGCTTACCTAGCTCACACCGGACCAGGTAAAGTGGTAGCAGGGGAGGTTTGGAAAAAGCTTGTGGGAGAATAGCAGTGGGGATTTGACCAAATCAGGTGGCAGGAGTAGGAGAATATTTGCTGCAGCAGCAGCAGCTCACACCAAGTTCTTATAAAATGATTTTTACTTACCTGAGCCAAATGGTTGCAAACTCTTCCTCCCATCATAGCATGCAGTGATCTGTGTTGGTGCCACTACATTGCACAGGTCAGTAGGAAATTGGATTGGGCTGCCCGTTTCTGTGTGTATTCCACAGCACAAATACATTATGCAACATACTGGAGATCTAATATAATTCTGAGAGAATGGGAACAATGTATAAATATGCAGATGTAGCCAAACCTACTTGTTATAGTGAAATTAAAGAGGCAGAAAAATTCATCTGTGGAAAGGTGGCTTACATTTGTTGTTTGAGCCATTGAGAGTTCAGCTTAGAACATAGTGATATGAATGCCGTAAGCTAACCTGCAAGGAGAGTGTGTTTAAAGTACACTATTTCCTTGTAATTGCTTGAAGGAAATGACCTTAAGCTCAAGGACAAATACAGTTCTATGAGGATAATTCAAACAGAATTCAAAGAACAGACCTGGGCACAAGCATTTACTAGAGTATATACAGCCTTATAATGCTTGGGGAGAAAAATGAGTCTTGCGTGCTCAAAGGACACTTTTTGTTAAGGCTGAAATGTTTCCTGAAAGCACCCCAAAGGTTACCGTTTTGTGCCTGTTCAATAGTGTTGAGTGTGATTGGGTACAACTTTAGGACCACTTGTTTTGTTTGTTTTAAAAGAATACAGCCATTTTCCTACTGAATTCTGTCGTTCACTGTCTTTGTCGCTCACAAAGTGCTTTTAGAAAAAGTACACATCAATCTAGTAAGACAAACACAATGTAAAGTCAGTAATATAAAGCTTAAGGCTTAGTGTTTCATTTGTTCTACATTAAACAGTCTGTTTAAATTCCTCTCCATTATGGTGCCCAAGACAAGTAAATCCTATCACTGTCACATCACTGTTTTTAAAAAGCCAATAGCCAGACAATTTTAACTTGCAATGTTTGTATCTTAGGTATGTCAAAAGCCCATACCATTAAATGGGGTAATAGAAATGCCTTTTTTTATACTTTCCCAATAGCCCTAAATGTCACACAATGAGACCTTAATTGGACTGAAGTGACTATTCGACATGCAGAACTGAGCTGTGTCATCTAGACTCCCACAGGTAGCAAACACTTAGCAAGTGAAGATATGCAGATTTTAATAAAGGGCCAGGGTTTTTCAGGAGTTCTGCTGTGCAATTACCTGAAGCAGCAGGTGAGATGGTGCATGTCAAATAGGAAAATTACAGCCTAGAAGTGAGAAACAAGGCCTTTTAGTGGAAGAAAACGTAAAGAAGATAGCTCCAAAAATACTGGATGCATTTCAGATCAGCGTGCAAAGTCCTTTGACCCATATGTAAGCATGGGCGTAAGTCAGGGGTGAGGTGACAGAAATGTTTGGAATTCAACTGTACTCACAATATGCATGAGGTTTAGTGGGGGTATCAAGGACGGTAGACGCAAAGATTCATGTTGATCATAAATTAGAGTAATGTTTAATTACTGACTATCTAAGGATGTTCTGTCCCT
The DNA here is from genome assembly GCA_029204185.1 of Lerista edwardsae. Taxonomy (NCBI): domain Eukaryota; kingdom Metazoa; phylum Chordata; class Lepidosauria; order Squamata; family Scincidae; genus Lerista; species Lerista edwardsae. The sequence goes on from JAJKFI010000012.1 coordinate 1,345,638, forward strand.
AGTTTTTGAAATGTTTTGAAATAGTGTTCAGAGCTATGAAGAGGAATTATACCGGCAGAGCCAAATAAGTACAGGTACTCTGACCAAGTGGCTCTTTGCATATATGAAAATGTCACTCTCTGTCATAGTATTCATTGTATATATGCGCATTGCAGTCATTGTGGCCTTCAGAGGCTTCCACATGAAGAGGAGTTCTCTCATTGACATCAATACATGCTATAGGCTGGCCGGAGACCAGGCCAGCTTGGAGAGGTAAGTAAAGAATTTTTTTCTCACGTCCTCTTCTTCTACCTGGTCCCCAATGGGCTTACTCAGATCTGTGCCAACTATTTTGCTAGTGTAAATCAAAGGGAACATGGGGGGAATGGGGCATTGGATTCCGTGGATGTCTCTGCCACCAATATCAATCAATAGCAGAACCTTTATTGGCATAAAAAAAATTACAGACAGGTTAAACATATCTCCCATAAGTAAATACCTTGTCCACCCTATCCAATAAGGCGGATACCAGGAGCTTAACAAGTGGAGTAGATGTACTTTAACTCTTAAAGTACATCTAGTTAATTATCATCTTAACAGACTTAGCCATCATCTTTGATAATCCTACTTCAACTCCCCTCAGAATATATTGGGTTTTAGCCAGATCACTCTAGCCAGAACAATTTATCAAGATTGGAGTGAGATAATTCAACCTCAAATCCTGGTACAACGGGCAGTAATATAATATATGGTAGAGAGATTCTATACACCCTAAAGTATACTGGTATCTAAACCCAGACAACTCTGACTTATCCATGGAATGATCTGCCCCCCCCATCCAACACCACTGCTACTTTACCGCACCCAGTGGTGTTATTATTATTATTATTATTATTATTATTTATTGAATTTATACCCCGCCTATTGACCGAAGGCACTCAAGGCGGCATTTACAACAATAAAAAATATAAAAACAACATTAAAAACAATTTAAACAATATTAAAATACAATAAAACAAAAAAATTAAACAGAGTTTAAAACAAGCCATGTGGATCATAAAATATAAAAGTATAAAAGTATAACCAGCCAGCCAGCCAACCTGTCAACAGTTAAAAAGCTTTTTGAAATAAAAAGGTCTTCAGCCCCCGCCGAAAAGTTAACAAAGAGGGGGCTGTTCTCAATTCGAAGGGGAGGGTATTCCAAAGTTGGGGGGCCACCACCGAAAAGGCCCTCTTCCTGGCCGCCGCCCCTCTCACTTCTCCTGGTGGCGGCACAGTCAAAAGGGCCCCCCCATATGATCTAAGAGTACGGGTAGGATTATATGGAAGGAGGCGGTCCCTCAAATACCCCGGACCCGAGCCGTAAAGGGCTTTAAAAGTCAAAACTAGCACCTTGAATTGGGCCCGGAACAGAACCGGCAGCCAGTGTAGTCGCCGGAGCAACGGCTCGACAGAGTCAAACCGACGTGCCCCAGCAACCACCCGAGCCGCCGCGTTCTGTACTAGTTGTAATTTCCGGACCGTCTTCAAAGGCAGCCCCACGTAGAGCGCATTGCAATAATCTAATCTAGATGTCACTAGGGCATGGGTTACTGTGGCCAGGTCCGCACAGCTCAGGTACGGCCGCAGCTGGCGAATCAGCCGAAGCTGAGCAAAGGCTCCCCTGGCCACCGCCGCCACCTGGGACTCCAGGTGTAGCTGTGGATCCAGGAGAACCCCCAAGCTGCGAACCTGCTCCTTCAGAGGAAGTGCAACCCCATTCAGAGCAGGACGATAGTCCAATACCCGAGCTGTGGATTTCTGAACCAAAAGCACCTCTGTCTTATCCGGATTTAATTTCAGCTTGTTCGCCCACATCCAGCCCCCAACTGCCTCCAGACAGCGATCCAGAACCTCAACCGCCTCCTCAGAATCAGGGGGAAAGGAGAGATAAAGTTGGGTGTCATCAGCATATTGATGGCACCCCACTCCAAACCCCCGGATGACCTCTCCCAGCGGTTTCATGTAGATGTTAAACAGCATGGCGGATAAGATAGAACCTTGCGGCACCCCAAACCTAAGAGGTCGGGGTGCTGAACAAGCATCCCCCAGCACCACCTTCTGGGATCTGTCAGCCAGGAAGGAGCGGAACCACTTCAAAACAGTGCCCCCAAGCCCCAACCTGGCCAGCCGACCCAGAAGGACACCATGGTCGATGGTGTCGAAAGCCGCCGAGAGGTCCAGCAGGACTAACAGGGTCGCACTTCCCCTGTCCATCCCCCGGCGAAGGTCATCCACCAAGGCGACCAAGGCAGTCTCCGTCCCGAACCCTGGCCTGAAGCCAGATTGGAATGGGTCCAGATAATCCGTTTCCTCCAGTACCCTCTGAAGCTGGGATGCCACCACCCGCTCAATCACCTTGCCCAGAAATGGGATATTCGAGACTGGCCGGAAGTTGTTTAAATTTGTGGGATCCAGGGAGGGCTTCTTCAGGAGGGGGCGAACCATCGCCTGCTTCAAAGCAGGCGGGAGCACCCCCTCCCTCAGAGATGAATTCACCACCCTCCCCGTCCACTCGGCCAGCCCTCCCCGGGCAGCTCTAATTAGCCATGCCGTGTAAGGGTCGAGCGGGCAAGCAGCAGGTCTCACACTCCAGAGAATCCTGTCCACATCCTCAGGCTCTACAAGCTGAAAAGAATCCCAAATGGTAGGATAGACAGGTTCCCCAGGGACATCACTAGATATGCCCACAGCAGCGTCCAAGTCATGCCGAATCTGATCGACCTTGTCTGCAAAATGTTTTGCGAACTCGTCACAGCGAGCCTCCGTGTGCTCCTCCCCACCAGCAGGGGGGGCGAGATGTAGCAGACTACGGACCACACGGAAGAGCTCAGCCGGACGGTTCTCTGCAGATGCAATGGTGGCAGAGAAGTGTGCCCTCTTGGCTGCCACCACTGCCCTAGAATAAGCTTTTAACTGGGCCCTAGCCCATGTCTGGTCAGATTCGGCACGAGTTTTTCGCCACCGACGCTCTAGTCGTCTGCCCTGCCGCTTCATCATTCGCAGCTCCTCAGAGAACCAAGGAGCCGCTCTGATTCTGCGACTGGACAGGAGACGCTCAGGAGCGATCTCATCCAGGGCCCTGGACATCTCCGTATTCCAGAGGTCGACCAGGGCACCAGGTGAATCTCCAACTCTGGCAACAGGAAAATCCCCCAGAGCCCTCAGGAATCCATTTGGATCCATCAGCCTCCGAGGGCGGATCATGAAGTGCGATCCCCCGCCATTGCAGAGGTGAGAAGTTGCAACAAGCCTAAATCCCACCAGACAGTGATCTGTCCATGACAAAGGAGTGATCTTAATCTCCTCCACGTCCAGATCACCATCAACCTGCCCCGCAGCAAACACCAGGTCCAGTGTGTGTCCCGCATCATGCGTCGGGGCAGATATTCTTTGAGACAGACCCATGGTTGCCATGGAGGCCATGAAATCCTGAGCCGCAGCTGTTCCCGGGGCCTTGGCATGGACATTAAAATCCCCCAACACCAATAGGCGGGGGGACTCCAACACCACGCTCGAGACCAACTCCGTCAGCTCAGGCAGGGAGACTGCTGGGCAGCAAGGCGGGCGGTACACCAACAGAATCCCTGTTCTGTCTCGCCCCTCCAACACAACGCGAAGGCACTCAAACCCGGTGGACTGCTGAACAGGGTATCTGGTGAGACGGATGGAATCCCGATAGACCATTGCAACCCTGCCTCCCCGCCCCTGTAGTCGTGGCTGCTGAAGTACCCGGAAACCCGGCGGACAAATCTGGGAAAGATTAATCCCTCCCATCTCATCCAGCCAGGTCTCCGTGATACATACCAGGTCGGCTTCCTCCTCCAAGATTAAATCGTGGATTAGAGAGATCTTATTATTCACCGACCTGGCATTCAGAAGCAGCAGCTTCAGACTCAGGGGACTGTTGCCAGGATTTCCAAGGGTCAGAGGGATGAGGGGAGGGCCAGAAAGAGGGACAGTCTGTCTACGACTGACCCTCCTTCTCCGGTAATGTCCGGCCCAACCCCCACCGCCATATCTTCCGTAACCCGTAACTCTACTGATGGTGGTCCCCCTCCCCTCCCCTGAGCCCCCTCGAGGCGTCAAGCACATAATTCCGGCGGGAGCGACCTGCAAGCCAACCACCACAGCACAAATACAAAAACTAAAACACAGACACACACACACACACACGCTCCCCACCAACAACCCGCGCAGCAGCCCTCACCCCCCTCACACTGAGGCTTGGGCTGCTGCAGCCTCTGCCTCTCTCTCACCGAGGCAAAGGCCTCACTCCGTCCCTCCCTGCCCCCCTCTCACAGAGGCAGGGATACCGTTCACTCTCCTGGCCGGACTCTCACTCCAGCCAGGCAGTCACAATCACACTATCTCTCACTCAGTTAAAAGGCTGGTGTTGGCTTGTTGACAGGCGGCTAAGATCCAAAAAATAAGGGCGTGGCTGGAGCTTAATGATCCACGGGAAGATGGACAAAAAGGTAAACAGGTAGCAGCACCAACAGATGTTCCGGGCTCCAGGCTCCGTCCACCGGCGAAGAGCCACGGGCAAAGAGCCCTTTGGCTCTTGCCCTTCGGCTCGCGCCAAAGGCTCGCGCCTTTGGCCAGCCAAAGGGCTTAAGCTGGTGACTGACCTGCAAAGAAGAGAGCCGAATAGTGCCTGAGTTAGCCAGCCTGGCCCCCAGCACAGGTGTCTCAATCAGTGGCTTCTCTCCACACAGTGGTGTTATTCTGCCAGAATGCTGGGCGGGACATCCGGGTGAGCGACAGCCCGCCCGTCGCGTTCCGCAGAGTTACGCCGTTTGCGTTACGTACGCAAGCGGCGTAATTGGTTACACAAACGGCGTAACGCTGCGGAACGCAACAGGCGGGCTATCAATCACCCGGATGTCCCGCTCAGCTTTCCGGCAGAATAACACCACTGCCCGCACCAACAGCTGGTCTGCAACCCACCACTGCTGGCATGGGCCTTACTGGCTGCTGAGCCATTAGCAGCAACCACAGACTGTTGGAGAAGCTGCAGCGATAGCAGCCTGTGGGTTATGCTGGTGGGCTGCAAGATCTGCCAGTGTATCATGCAGATAGGACTGGGCTGTAGGAATTGACCACTATGAATCACAGAGATGTTCCAATCAGGACAGAGGGCTAATAAAGAAAGCCATAAGCCAGCGGTTCCCAAACTATGGGTCAGTGGGACGCAAACCAATTTCAGGTGGGTCGCAAGCCAATTTCAGGTAGAGCAGCCATATTGAAAATATGAGAAGATGAGATTCTGGAAAGGGGGAGGGCTGTGTGGTTGTTTTGCTTGTGTCAATGTTGTACATAGGCTTTTTTCTTTCTGATTCACTTTGCTATTGGAAAATGATGGAGAAATAACTCAACTTATTGCTGCATTCTCTGCAGGAGCTCTGGCATCTCTATAACGGCACTTCCAGCCATGGCATCACTTCTGATGGGTCCCGGACAGATTGTCATTCTAAAAAGTAGGTGCTGGTGCTAAAAGATTTGAGAACAACTGCCATAAACAGTTAGCGCAGTTTCACAAACTCACAAGAAGTTGTGCAAGAGGTTATGAAGAGCTTTGACAGGGAGGCTCTATGCAGGCCCAGCCAAAACCACCCCTGTTTGTGTGTTTTAAAGCTTCAAATCTCATGGCTAATAGGAGCAGAGAAAGTTAAGCACCTATCTGCACACTAATGCATTTAACATCAAGCATCATTTGGCCTTATTCATCCCAGGTAATTTCTCTGGCATGTTAGTATCCTAATCAGCTTAGCTAAGAAACCATCATATGTGGTTTGGTATGGATTTGCAGACAGCGTCTGAGCAGGTGCATTTTCTAGGGAGATGATGAATTTGCCTCTCGTTGCTCCAATAAAATAGGCTCCAGGACATTTCAATAATTACTCAGTACAAGCAAATACTTCCACAAGAAAGTCCAATTTCTTTAGAACCGGAAACCAGTTTCTCCAACATCTCAAATACTTCACATAGTGGTTTTCTCTCCTCCTGGAACAAGCCTGCAAATATGATGTTAGCATTCCTTGAGTGTGACTGTTTTAGCCTCTGTTAATAATTACTTCCTCCCTCTTTTAGGAAGCAAACCTTATTGGTGAACCCCTTTGAATGCTAATTAGACATCACTAAACCTGATTTCAAATACTAAACCAGTAGCACAGTGTCTGGTTCTTGCTTCTGCAGTTATTTCGCTCTTAATAAGTCCCATTTTATCTATCCCTGTAATCAATATTCATCATGTTTCCTTGAAAGACAAATGGAGAACATAACAAGAAAACAAGTGAGTTTGGCCATTACATGCATGTTGACTTCTAACTTTCAAGGAGGCAGAGCAATCCTAGCCTCCCTTTGACCAACAGAAGCCACTTGTGACAGCTGAGCAGTGTCGCGAATGTGCCATAAAGCATGTCTATGCCAGCACTTCTAGCGCAGCACTGACACAGGCACTTGTATCAATGCTGCAAACCAGACCAAGCCCCTGGTAAGCCGCTCCTGCCCCAGCCAAGTTCAGCTGGTGCTATTCTGGGTGGGAGGAAGGCGCGAGGGAGGTCAGCAGGGGGCGGAGGAGGGCGTTCCAGTGAGCAGGGCAGCCCAGGGGGGTGGAGCCTGGATGTGGCCATTAGGCCACATCCAACCCCCCACCCTGCCCAACGTGGCCCTGATTTGGCCCACACGGTGTGCTTGGAGTTGCGCCTGCTATACAGCAGGTACAGATCCAAGCAACCCCTAGGGGTGGCGGGTGCCTACCCCAAAATAAGGGGATGAATATGCCCTTGCCCCATGGAGGCTCCAACCTGCCCTCCCCACCTGTGCTGTATTAGTGCAGGCCAGCCAGCCTGCCTGTTTGAGGGCAAGTTAGGATTGCACCTGGAGTTTATCAAGTTGGTCTTACCTTTGGCCTTTCAGTCATTGGTATCGTTCTTATGCCCACCTCAAGAGGCCTCAGGTATGGGACTATATATGAAAATAGTAATAAAATAATCAATCAATTACATTCGAGACCAAGTTTCTTCAAAAGTCATTTCCCAGAGCCAGAAACAACCACTAAAATAGAAACATGCAAGAATACCTCTGTGTGATACACAATTGTGAGTCTCCAGGGAAAATGAATTGCAGCGTAATTTTGCAAAATAAATTGTGGGTACATTGGTTGCTTACTGCTTCTCAGCTAAGCTTTTATGATTTGAGAGAATGGGAAAAAATGGGAAGAAGGAGCTGAGTGGTGGCCAGGCCCAGCCAAGCCGGCACCTGAAGCAGCATCAAATTTGAGTCCGCAACCATGGGTGCACATTGCTGTCCCTTTTTCTTCTAAGCTATACTAGAAGAAGGAGGAATCTAGAAGCCTGGGAGGAATCTAGGAGTTGAACCACTTACAGTATCCTCCCTACCTGGTCCATTAGACACCAACATTGCAGACTGAAGTGGGTTAGGTGGCAGAGATCTGGAGGCATCAGGAAGGCTGCAAACAGGTTTGCAGCGGTGGCTATGTCGAGCTCGACTGCTGTGATCTTCAGCAGGACCCTGGAGAAGGAAGAGGAAAGCGGCACCTCAAGAAATGTATGCAAGAGGAGGATGCGGCAGTTGCCAGAAGCAGTTAGACACCAGCTAGCAATCCCGCTCTAGTGTGCTACCTTCTGCATCACTGCTTCAACTGGCCTCATGGATGCTTGTTGCTAGTGGTGATGCACATGTTACAAATATCATATCAATCAATCTGTGGGGATGTAGATTCTCTTCCCCACATCCAGTTATACTGTTATGGGAAACAGGAGCTGTGCTCCAAATTTCTCGCATTTGTATCACCTACTAATCTGGGCCAGAAAGAAGATACATTATTATGGAATCTGTTAGCAGGAAAGGATGAGTACTGTACTAGACAGGTGGCCGTATTTCTTAAGCTATGCATAGGGGAAAGTCATACTGTCTGTCAGTGGCGCCGACTTGATCTCAACATTGGGGGTGCTGTAGCCACGCCCCAAGGTAGCCACTCCGCCAATGTAGCCACACCCCTTGACACAACCAGCCGGCTAATCAGGATGCTGGAGGAGGAACCAGTGGGATGCTGCCGCATCCCATTGGCTCTCCCTGATGCTGGAGTGAGCATGCACAGTGGTTGTGACATGAGGCAACCACTGCACATGCTTGGGCTCTCTGGAGATCATGCTATCGTGAGCATGTGCAGTGGTCACCTTGCGTCGCAACCACTGCACATGCTCGCACTGCATTCAGGTTGGCCTGTTCACTTCTCCCCCGGGACGGTCCTGACGGAGCACACCTGGCCCAGTGCGGCAAAGCTGCCGAGGGCAGTGCGGCACGGACATGGGGATGGGGATGCCCTTGGCCTCTTCGTGCGTGCTGTGCTAACAGGTGCGGGCATGAGGGTGCCGTGCTCTATGGAGGTGCCAGACATTGTGTTTGCAGAGCACCCACAAAAGATTATTGGGAGTGCCGACAGCACCTCTGCACCCAATAAATTGGCATTACTGCTGCCTGTTCTTAAAATGAGTGTATTATGCTGTCATGTTGTATTACTGTAAGTTAATTTTAATATGCCAATAAAAGTTCAGAATCAGAATCAAACAACTATTACATGGGCATAGATCCAGGCTGAGGTAGCGCAGATCATGATACCCGACCATATGGGTCATGGGGTGCCACCCCTTTGCAGCCCAGAATGATTACGGAGCTTGGGGTCCCTTACTGTTTCTCTTCCCCTTTCCAGGCGGGATCTGGAGTCCTTCTGTCCTAGCCCCCAAAATGGCCTCAGAAGGTGGGCAAGAAGAGGGTCTATGGGAACCTCTTCTTCCTGTCTGGAGCTGCTGAACTGGCTTCTTTAGATGGGCCAAACTCCATCTTCAGCGTCTCCTCTTGCCCTCCTCTGGGGTCACCCTCTCATCTTTGGCCTTTTTATCCATGGGAAAAGCCTGGATTGGATTCCCTAGAGTTCCCACCCTCTTCCCAGTCCAAATCAGGCTTCCTTGGTTCAACAGTACTTATGAGCTGGGTAGCAAGTTGAGTCACCTCATCTGTCACCTTGGCCGTGTGCAGGTGTCTTCACTAAGGCCCATGCCTCTGACTTGAATCCTTCACTAGGACTGTAGGGCTGTGACTTACCTCCTCCACTGATGGGCCATCCAGGTTTTCTCCCTCTCCAGGAGTCCTCTCCGCCTGTGGTTAAGGGCTAAGTTTTCATTTCAGCCCATCTTCACAAACATGTTAAAAATTGGCCCTGTACTGGGCCTTCAAGGTCTCCCCCTATGCTTGATACTGCTTGAAAAAAACAACCTGGACTTTTCAGGAATAGAATCATCATAATGAATAATGAATAATAAAAACCATGAATTTTCACTTAACAGCTATGCTCCCCATTCCTTTCCTAACCAATTATTTTTTCTCTCTGTAATATATAGCATTTCTCTGCTTGGTACTGCTGGAGATACTTGAATACTATAATTTTCTTACTTGGCTTTTTAAAGATGAAACTGAAAAGCCTGTTTCAGAATGCGGAAAAAAAGTTGAAAATATTACATAAGAACATAAGAAGAGCCCTGCTGGATCAGACCAAAGGCCCATCTAGTCCAGCTTCCTGTATCTCACAGCGGCCCACCAGGTACCACAGGGAGGCATGAGACAACAAGATGCTTGCATCCTGTTGCCTCTCCCTTGCACACAGTACTCTGAAGTAGCCTACTACTAACATAAGGAGGTTGCACAATCCATCATTGCCTATAGCCCACAATGGACTTTTCTTCCAGAAATCCGTCCAATCCCCTCTTAAAGGCATCTAGACCAGATGCCATCACCACCTCCTGTGGCAAAGAGTTCCACAGATTAACTACCCGCTGGGTAAAAAAGTACTTCCTTTTATCTGTTTTAACTCGCCCAACCCTCAGTTTTAGCAGATGCTCCCTGGTTCTGGTGTTTTGAGAGAGGGAAAAGGACATCCCTCTATTGACTTTATCCCTTCCATGCATAATTTTGTATGTCTCAATCATGTCCCCCTCAGGCGCCTTTTTTCTAGGCTGAAGAGCCCCAAACGCTGCAGTCTTTCTTCATAAGGGAGGTGCCCCAGCCCCATAATCATTTTTGTCGCTCTCTTCTGCACCTTTTCCAGCTCCACTATGTCCTTGTTGAGGTGCGGCGACCAGAACTGTACACAATATTCCAGGTGTGGCCGTACCATCGATTTGTACAATTGCATGATAATATTGGCTGTTTTATTCTCAACCCCTTCTTTAATTACCCCAAGCATGGAATTGGCCTTCTTAATTGCTGCCGCACACTGGGTCAATACCTTCATTGAATTGTCCACCAGCACCCCAAGATCTCTCTCCTGAGCTGTCACAGACAGCTCAGAACCCATTAGCCTATAGGTGAAGTTTTGGTTTATGTGCATCACTTTACACTTGTCTATGAAATGCATCTGCCATTTTGCTGCCCATTCCCCCAACTTGGAGCTTCTGGAGCTGTTCACAATCCCTTCTGGTCTTCACCACCTGGAAAAGTTTTGTGTCAAAACTATTCACTGTTTTTATTCCTTAATGTCATTTTTTTAAAATCTAGAAAATGAATTCATCTCTGTTCCACTACAATAGGCCGCTGACACCCCCCCCCAAAAAAAACTACTTCAAAGGGATGTCCAATTCCTTTAGAACTGGAAATCAGTTTCTCCATCTTCTCAAATATTTCCTTGCTGTGATCACTCTCTCTGAGAGTGATCCAAAGGTGCTTTATGGTGTCCCTTGTGCCAGCCTAACCCCAGGTTGGGATGGCGCTCTAAGGGAAAAGTTTGGCTGGCATATGGACCATCTTCGAGTCAGGGAGGATGGTGCATGTCTGTGTGCTGACCTCTCTGACTCCGAGGGTGGTCCAAACAAACTTTGCTGACCTAACTGCAGGTTAGGATTGCACCCTAAAACTGCTCCTGGTAGGCAACAAAGATTTGCTTCCTGGCTACAACCTAGGGCAATGCAAAGTATTTGCATATTTAAATTGTATGGAATTTCTATATTGTTGCTCTTATCATTCAGATAATCATGTTCTTTTACTCTTTGGGAATCTTCATTTTGAAAAGGAAATCACGACTTGCTCAAGTTTAATTTCCTTATTCAAAGAACTAATATCTGTGCCTATATTCTATAAAACTAATCAAATCTATTATGGGCTTTAATATATCCTCTTAATTGCTAACACTGATAAAAAAAAGCAACCATGCTCCTTTAGTGTCATTTAATGAAATTAAACAAATCAATCAGAAACTGAAACGTCTTCAGTTTCATATTAGCTTTGCAAAGCGCAAGAGTCTTATTCTAAACAGCACTAAGGGAAAAAGAGAGTGTATAGTTCCTTCAGAATACAGAACGATCAGAATCTCTGAGATTCTGCTGTCTTTCTACCATGTATAGAAATATGATACTATTTTATTAAACATATTTTTGGTTGGAGGGGGGAAGTAACATGTGACCATAAGAGGAGTTGCTGAGAATTTCTAAAACACCGACAATATCTGAATTCATAAGTCCACATTATTGGGTCCCTTGTTCAAGTTTGAGCTGTTTGGTTGCTGGGATAAAAACTAATGATAGAGGGGAAACGAAAATGGTTACATCTTATTAGAAAGGAGCACTGATTCCATACTGCCGCCATTAAATGCCATCTTGGCTGACATTCATTTTTATTAGCAAGTCCTTCATTCCAATACAGATTGTTTCAGTGTTGTACTTTACAACTAAATTCTCCAAGACTTGGCATGGGATTTAGCAAGCTTTAGATAATATAATCTCTGTCTAATGGGAATTTGTTTTAAGCCAGTTGCTAAGTATAAGAAGAAGAAGAAACGAAAATCACCATATCAAAAGGTGAACTGTAGAAAAGTTCAAGCAGCGGACAATATACATTTTCTATCAACAGAATTGTTTAATAAGAATCTATCATCAATGCAGGAAATGCTAGGAACACTAGGCATAAGTGAATCATGATGACTTATTCCTTTTTAATTCTATGGTCCCAGCTGGAACAAGGTGTGATTGGAGAATAGTTTAATTGTTCATAGACATCTGTCTTTGGATTCAATTGAAAAATAATATCCTGGGCATAAAATAGCCTACAGAATTTTTTGACATTTTTATATCTTTCACAATCAAGGCATTGTCAGAAAGTCAGGTAGTATAGCTCTTAAAAAATAATAATAAAAAAAACCCACGCAACTTATAGACACATTTAAACTCTAAGAGAATAAAGCTCCAGCAATATGTCAATAGGCACAGCTGGAAAGCAGATGTTCAGTTGAGGGTTCTTAATGCTTAGGGAAACCTATTAAAATGGTTACTTTCTCAAATGAGAAATGGTGATAATTTATTGTTCTTTTTATTTTGTAGTTCCCCTCTCTTACCTTCTTTTAAAAGTTGAATACAGAAATCTTCATTGTTGTCGTCCATCATCATTATTGTTGAATTCAATTCCGCCAAAAGTCTGACTTACCGCTATACCGTTCCTGTTTTTCCAAGGAATGCCCAAGGCAACTGTCAATCAAATTAGCCATTGACTTATGGATTGTTTACTATACTGTGGAATGAAGTGCTAAATGTGTGTCAACCAGTAGAATGTGACATGTAGTACTGGGCCTAGCCTACCCACTTGAAATAGGTTTTGCTTTGACTTCCTTTGTTTCTCACAGGCCATTTTTAACAGAGCCCTGGTGATTAAAGGAGACATGTAATATTGAGCTTTATAAGGGATTTGTAGTCGTGCAATTCAAGTTCTTACCCTCTGTGTGGTCACTCTCCCGTTCTTGTTTTGCAAATGCATGTAAAAGTGGTACTGGCACACTGCTTCCGCGAATGTTTTTCATCTGCCTTATGAATAGTGACAAAAAATAATTGGTTTCCTTGAGCATTCTCCTGGCTTTGGTTCCCAAACAATAATAATCATTTGGATGGGGCACCACTGGCTCAAATTATTAGTGCAATGCAGAATCCAGAATGAGTGTGGTTTTCCTGAACAAAGTAAAAATATTTAAAAAGCCTAAGCCAAAAATAAAAACTGAATCATGACATTACTGTGTGATGTACAATAGCTCGGCATGAACATATTCTGTTCCTGCTGTGACAATATTGCCAGCTACTATGCTTCAACGTCAGAAGACAAAGCGAGGACAAATCTATTCATACGATCCAGCCAGCGTAAGTGCATTATTATTGAATTCATCATTATACCCCTGCTAACCGGGCACTTTGAAAGTGGTGGTTCTCTTATATTTATCAGGGAGAGACAACACTCCCTATTTAACCCTCTCACCATTCTCTTCAGGAGACTTTTGCTGGTGTCTCCTTGTTCTCCATTTTAGATGTGAGCCATTTTAGGGCCCAATCCTATCCAACTTTCCAGTGCTGATGCAGCTGTGCCAATGGGACATGTGCTGCATCCTGCAGTGGGACAGCAGTCATGGAGGCCTCCTCAGAGTAAGGGAACATTTGTTTTCTTACCTCACGGCTACATTGCGGCTACACCAGCCCTGGAAGGTTGGATAGGATTGGGATGAATAAGAGCCCAATACAGTAATTCAAAAAGTAACAGGATAAGATTTTTTAATAATAATAATAATAATAATAATAATAATAATAATAATAATAATA